>WFAB01003236.1:0-19300 GCA_018977245.1 Lethenteron camtschaticum | reverse complement strand
CCACTCACTACTCACTCACCACTTAGTCACCCCTCCACCACTTAGTCACCCTCCACCACCACAGTCACCTCACCACTCCACTCACCCACTTAGTCACCCTCACCACTTAGTCACCCTCACCACTCACTACTCACCTCACCACTTAGTCACCCTCACCACTCTACTCACTTCACTCACCACTTAGTCACCCTCACCACTTACTACTCACTCACCACTTAGTCACCCTCACCACTTAGTCACCCTACCACTTAGTCACCCTCACCACTCACTACTCACTCACCACTTAGTCACCCCACCACTTAAAAAGTCACCCTCACACCACTTAGTCACCTCACCACTTAGTCACCCTCACCACTTAGTCACCCTCACCACTCACTACTCACTCACCACTTAGTCACCCTCACCACTTAGTCACCCTCACCACTTAGTCACCCTCACCACTCACTACTCACTCACCACTTAGTCACCCTCACCACTTAGTCACCCTCACCACTTAGTCACCCTCACCACTCACTACTCACTCACCACTTAGTCACCCTCACCACTTAGTCACCCTCACCACTTAGTCACCCTCACCACTCACTACTCACTCACCACTTAGTCACCCTCACCACTTAGTCACCCTCACCACTTAGTCACCCTCACCACTCACTACTCACTCACCACTTAGTCACCCTACCACTCACCACTTAGTCACCCTCACCACTTAGTCACCCCACCCCCTACCACTCACCACTTAGTCACCCTCACCACTCACCCTCACCACTTAGTCACCTCACCACTTAGTCACCCCCCCCCCCTCACCACTTAGTCACCCTCACCACTCACTACTCACTCACCACTTAGTCACCCTCACCACTTACTCACCACTGTCACCCTCACCACATCTACCACTTAGTCACCCTCACCACTCACTACTCACTCACCACTTAGTCACCCTCACCACTTAGTCACCCTCACCACTCCACTACTCACTCACCACTTAGTCACCCTCACCACTTAGTCACCCTCACCACTCACTACTCACTCACCACTTAGTCACCCTCACCACTTAGTCACCCTCACCACTCACTACTCACTCACCACTTAGTCACCCTCACCACTCACTACTCACTCACCACTTAGTCACCCTCACCACTCACTACTCACTCACCACTTAGTCACCCTCACCACTTACTCACCACCACTTAGTCACCCTCACCACTTACACCCTCACCACTTAGTCACCCTCACCACTCACTCACTCACACTTCACTCACCACTTAGTCACCCTCACCACTTAGTCACCCTCACCACTCACTACTCACTCACCACTTAGTCACCCTCACCACTCACTACTCACTCACCACTTAGTCACCCTCACCACTCACTACTCACTCACCACTTAGTCACCCTCACCACTTAGTCACCCACCACTTAGTCACCCTCACCACTTACTACTCACTCACCACTTAGTCACCCTCACCACTTAGTCACTCACCACTTTCACCCTCACCTACTACCACTCACCACTTAGTCACCCTCACCACTCACTACTCACTCACCACTTAGTCACCCTCACCACTTAGTCACCCTCACCACTCACTACTCACTCACCACTTAGTCACCCTCACCACTACTCCACTCACCACTTAGACTCACCCTCACCACCACTTACTCACTCACCACTTAGTCACCCTCACCACTCACCCCACACTCACTACTCACTCACCACTTAGTCACCCTCACCACTCACTACTCACTCACCACTTAGTCACCCTCACACCACTACTCACTCACCACTTAGTCACCCTCACCACTTAGTCACCCTCACCACTCACTACTCACTCACCACTTAGTCACCCTCACCACTTAGTCACCCTCACCACTTAGTCACCACTCACCACTTAGTCACCCTCACCACTCACTACTCACTCACCACTTAGTCACCCTCACCACTCATACTCACTCACCACTCACCACTCACCACTTAGTCACCCTCACCACTTAGTCACCCTCACCACTCACTACTCACTCACCACTTAGTCACCCTCACCACTTAGTCACCCTCACCACTCACTACTCACTCACCACTTAGTCACCCTCACCACTCACTACTCACTCACCACTTAGTCACCCTCACCACTCACTACTCACTCACCACTTAGTCACCCTCACCACTTAGTCACCCTCACCACTCACTACTCACTCACCACTTAGTCACCCTCACCACTTAGTCACCCTCACCACTCACTACTCACTCACCACTTAGTCACCCTCACCACTTAGTCACCCTCACCACTCACTACTCACTCACCACTTAGTCACCCTCACCACTTAGTCACCCTCACCACTCACTACTCACTCACCACTTAGTCACCCTCACCACTCACTACTCACTCACCACTTAGTCACCCTCACCACTCACTACCACTCACTACTCACTCACCACTTAGTCACCCTCACCACTTAGTCACCCTCACCACTCACTACTCACTCACCACTTAGTCACCCTCACCACTTAGTCACCCTCACCACTCACTACTCACTCACCACTTAGTCACCCTCACCACTTAGTCACCCTCACCACTCACTACTCACTCACCACTTAGTCACCCTCACCACTTAGTCACCCTCACCACTCACTACTCACTCACCACTTAGTCACCCTCACCACTTAGTCACCCTCACCACTCACTACTCACTCACCACTTAGTCACCCTCACCACTCACTACTCACTCACCACTTAGTCACCCTCACCACTCACTACTCACTCACCACTTAGTCACCCTCACCACTTAGTCACCCTCACCACTCACTACTCACTCACCACTTAGTCACCCCTCACCACTTAGTCACCCTCACCACTCACTACTCACTCACCACTTAGTCACCCTCACCACTTAGTCACCCTCCACCACTCACTCACCACTTAGTCACCCTCACCACTTAGTCACCCTCACCACTCACTACTCACTCACCACTTAGTCACCCTCACCACTCACTACTCACTCACCACTTAGTCACCCTCACCACTCACTACTCACTCACCACTTAGTCACCCCTCACCACTTAGTCACCCTCACCACTCACTACTCACTCACCACTTAGTCACCCTCACCACTTAGTCACCCTCACCACTCACTACTCACTCACCACTTAGTCACCCTCACCACTTAGTCACCCTCACCACTCACTACTCACTCACCACTTAGTCACCCTCACCACTTAGTCACCCTCACCACTCACTACTCACTCACCACTTAGTCACCCTCACCACTCACTACTCACTCACCACTTAGTCACCCTCACCACTCACTACTCACTCACCACTTAGTCACCCTCACCACTCACTACTCACTCACCACTTAGTCACCCTCACCCACTCACTACTCACTCACCACTTAGTCACCCTCACCACTTAGTCACCCTCACCACTCACTACTCACTCACCACTTAGTCACCCTCACCACTCACTACTCACTCACCACTTAGTCACCCTCACCACTCACTACTCACTCACCACTTAGTCACCCTCACCACTTAGTCACCCTCACCACTCACTACTCACTCACCACTTAGTCACCCTCACCACTTAGTCACCCTCACCACTCACTACTCACTCACCACTTAGTCACCCTCACCACTTAGTCACCCTCACCACTCACTACTCACTCACCACTTAGTCACCCTCACCACTTAGTCACCCTCACCACTCACTACTCACTCACCACTTAGTCACCCTCACCACTCACTACTCACTCACCACTTAGTCACCCTCACCACTCACTACTCACTCACCACTTAGTCACCCTCACCACTCACTACTCACTCACCACTTAGTCACACTCACCACTTACTACTCACTCACCACTTAGTCACCCTCACCACTCACTACTCACTCACCACTTAGTCACCCTCACCACTCACTACTCACTCACCACTTAGTCACCCTCACCACTCACTACTCACTCACCACTTAGTCACCCTCACCACTCACTACTCACTCACCACTTAGTCACCCTCACCACTCACTACTCACTCACCACTTAGTCACACTCACCACTTACTACTCACTCACCACTTAGTCACCCTCACCACTCACTACTCACTCACCACTTAGTCACCCTCACCACTCACTACTCACTCACCACTTAGTCACCCTCACCACTTAGTCACCCTTACCACTTAGTCACCCTCACCACTTACTACTCACTCACCACTTAGTCACCCTCACCACTTAGTCACCCTCACCACTCACTACTCACTCACCACTTAGTCACCCTCACCACTCACTACTCACTCACCCACTTAGTCACCCTCACCACTTAGTCACCCTCACCACTCACTACTCACTCACCACTTAGTCACCCTCACCACTTACTACTCACTCACCACTTAGTCACCCTCACCACTTAGTCACCCTCACCACTCACTACTCACTCACCACTTAGTCACCCTCACCACTTAGTCACCCTCACCACTCACTACTCACTCACCACTTAGTCACCCTCACCACTCACTACTCACTCACCACTTAGTCACCCTCACCACTCACTACTCACTCACCACTTAGTCACCCTCACCACTCACTACTCACTCACCACTTAGTCACACTCACCACTTACTACTCACTACACTAACACTCACCACCCTCACACAAAACTCACCACTCACTCACTCACCACTCACCCACCTCGTCACCCTCACCACTCACTCGTCCTCCTCACCTCATCCTCCCTCCTCACCCCTCCCACGTCAACAACAACAACAACAACCACCACGTCAACAACAACAACAGCAACAACAACAACCACCACGTCAACAACAACAACAACAGCAGCAGCAGGCGTGGAGTGGCGAGTTGCCGCCTTCTCCTCCCTCACCCCCCACCTAACCTCGTCAACAACAACAACCACCACCACCACGTCAACAACAACAACCACCACCACCACGTCAACAACAACAACAACAGCAGCAGCAGCAGCAGGAGCAGGAGGATGCGGAGCGATGGCGCCGCGACGAAGTTCGCGTCTTCAGCTCGCAGCTCCCGCGATGGCGCCGCGTTGGCGGCCGTCTCCGTGGCAACGCGCGCGGTGACGTCATCGCGCGCGGTGACGTCATCGCGCGCCGGTGACGTCATCGGCGCGCGGTGACGTCATCGCGCGCGGTGACGTCATCGCGCGCGGTGACGTCATCGGCGCGCCGGGTGACGTCATCGCGCGCGGTGACGTCATCGCGCGCGGTGACGTCATCGCGCGCGGTGACGTCATCGCGCGCGGTGACGTCATCGCGCGCGGTGACGTCATCGCGCGCGGTGACGTCATCGCGCGCGTGACGTCATCGCGCGCGGTGACGTCATCGCGCGCGGTGACGTCATCGCCGCCTCCGGTGACGTCATCGCGCACGACGCCTTCACCTGGCCGCGTGACGTCACGTCGCTAAAAATCCGTTACACCGCCGCCGATTCGTGACGTCACGTCGCTAAAAATCCGTTACACCGGAAGCCGCTTCGTGACGTCATGTCGCTAAGAATCCGTTACACCGGAAGCCGCTTCGTGACGTCATGTCGCTAAGAATCCGTTACACCGCCGCCGATTCGTGACGTCATGTCGCTAAAAATCCGTTACACCGCCGCCGCTTCGTGACGTCATGTCGCTAAAAATCCGTTACACCGCCGCCGCTTCGTGACGTCACCGACCCGGCGCGCGCCGTCGTGACGTCACGTCGCCAAATATGTGTTACACCGCAACCGCTTCGTGACGTCACCGACCCGGCTCGCCCCCGTGACGTCATGTCGCTAATCGAAGGTGCGATGGGTAGGAGAGCTTTGGGGCCGTCCATAAATGACGTCACGCACCTAGTGGGGGTGGGGGGGGGGTCAGACATGTGACGATGTGTGACGAGGGGGGGGGGGTGAGAAATGTGACGTCACGTCAGAATTGCGCAACTTTTAAATAAATAAAGACACAACGCGTTCCACTTGAATTTAGATGTTAAAGCTTCTTTCGTGACTGCGGCAGGGAGTCATCTTGTTGGTTCTTTCGGTAAAGTCATCACGTAGAAGGGAAATAATAAAATAATAAAATAAAACAATAAAATCATCTTCTTGGTTCTTTCGGTAAAGTCATCACGTGGAAGGGAAATAATAAAATAATAAAAATAAAACAATAAAATCATCTTCTTGGTTCTTTCGGTAAAGTCATCACGTGGAAGGGAAATAATAAAATAATAAAATAAAACAATAAAATCATCTTCTTGGTTCTTTCGGTAAAGTCATCACGTGGAAGGGAAATAATAAAATAAGAAAAATAAAAAAACATGATAAAATAAATTGTATTTGATTGTTTTATATTTAAATAATAAATATAAAATTGCATTTTATTATGTTTCATATTTAAATAATAAAAATAAAACATAGTAAAATACAATTGTATTTTATTATGTTTAATTTTTATTATTTTAATATTTCCCTTCTACGTGATGACTTTACCGAAAGAACCAAGAAGATGAATCCCTGCAGTCACGAAATCGAAAAAACAGAAACACATATTTTGATTTAAAGCTTTTGTGACTGCAGGGATTCATCTTCTTGGTTCTTTCGGTAAAGTCATCACGTAGAAGGGAAATAATAAAATAATAAAAATATAACATCGTGAGAATTGTATCTTATTATGTTAAATTTTTATTATTTTATTATTTCCCTTCTACGTGACTTTACCGAAAGAACCAAGAAGACGTTCTACTTAATTAAATAGACTTTGTAATGAATGTTTTCTCCTACAACATCAGAGTGCAGCGCCACACTAAATACGCACTACAATGACAACAGTTTAAAGCGATTTGAAGCATGTTTTTTGTTTTTTTTGGGGGGTGGGGCAGAGCTTTGTGACGTCATTTATGGACGGCCCCTATGGGTTTCTGCATGAGTCTATGGGTCTCTTTGTGGGTCTATGGGTTTCTGTGAGTCTATGGGTCTCTGTGTGAGTCTGTGGGTCTCTGTGTGAGTCTGTGGGTCTCTGTGTGGGTATATGGGTCTCTTTGTGAGTCTATGGGTCTCTGCGTGAGTCTATGGGTCTCTGCGTGAGTCTATGGGTCTCTGTGTGAGTCTATGGGTCTCTGTGTGAGTCTGAGTGTCTCTGTGTGAGTCTATGGGTCTCTGTGCGAGTCTATGGGTCTCTTTGTGAGTCTATGGGTCTCTGTGTGAGTCTATGGGTCTCTGTGTGAGTCTATGGGTCTCTGTGTGAGTCTATGGGTCTCTGTGTGAGTCTATGGGTCTCTTTGTGAGTCTATGGGTCTCTGTGTGAGTCTATGGGTCTCTGTGTGAGTCTATGGGTCTCTGTGTGAGTCTATGGGTCTCTGTGTGAGTCTATGGGTCTCTGTGTGAGTCTATGGGTCTCTGTGTGAGTCTATGGGTCTCTGTGTGAGTCTATGGGTCACTGCATGGGTCTATGGGTCTCTGTGAGTCTATGGGTCACTGCGTGAGTCTATGGGTCTCTGCGTGAGTCTATGGGTCTCTGTGTGAGTCTGTGGGTCTCTGCGTGAGTCTATGGGTCTCTGTGTGAGTCTATGGGTCTCTGTGGGAGTCTATGGGTCTCTGTGTGAGTCAATGGGTCTCTGTGTGAGTCTATGTGTCTCTGTGTGAGTCTATGTGTCTCTGTGTGTGAGTATGTGGGTCTTTGTGTGAGTCTATGGGTCTCTGTGTGAGTCTGTGGGTCTCTGTGTGAGTCTGTGGGTCTCTGTGTGAGTCTATGGGTCTCTGTGTGAGTCTGTGGGTCTCTGTGTGAGTCTATGGGTCTCTGTGTGAGTCTATGGGTCTCTGCGTGAGTCTATGGGTCTTTGTGTGAGTCTGTGGGTCTCTGCGTGAGTCTATGGGTCTCTGCGTGAGTCTATGGGTCTCTGCGTGAGTCTATGGGTCTCTGTGTGAGTCTGTGGGTCTCTGTGTGAGTCTATGGGTCTCTGTGTGAGTCTATGGGTCTCTGCGTGAGTCTATGGGTCTTTGTGTGAGTCTGTGGGTCTCTGCGTGAGTCTATGGGTCTCTGTGTGAGTCTGTGGGTCTCTGTGTGAGTCTGTGGGTCTCTGTGTGAGTCTATGGGTCTCTGTGTGAGTCTGTGGGTCTCTGTGTGAGTCTATGGGTCTCTGTGTGAGTCTATGGGTCTCTGCGTGAGTCTATGGGTCTTCGTGTGAGTCTATGGGTCTCTGCGTGAGTCTATGGGTCTTCGTGTGAGTCTATGGGTCTCTGTGTGAGTCTATGGGTCTCTGTGTGAGTCTATGGGTCTCTGCGTGAGTCTATGGGTCTCTGTGTGAGTCTGTGGGTCTCTGTGTGAGTCTATGGGTCTCTGCGTGAGTCTATGGGTCTCGGCAAGGATTATTCAACATCACCTTGCTAGGCATGCTGAGGAGAGGCTTGCGGAGCCCCAATGTAGATTCAGAAACTGGTGGTCCTGCACAGATGCCATATTTTCTGTCCGTCTGCTACAGCAGAGGTGCATGGAATTCCAACAAGACCGACATCTCTGCTTTATTGACCTGGTCAAGGCCTATGATACCATCAGTAGGCCTGGGCTCTGGGTTGTTCTTCGTGCTTTCGAAGTCCCTGACCCTCTGCTCACGATCATTAAGGACCTTCATGATGGTGAGCGGGCCCGGGTAAAACTACGTGGCCGGGAGTCGGAGCCATTCCCTGTTCACCTTGGGGTACGACAGGGATGTCCTCTGGCTCCCATATTATTTTACATCTATTTCGACCACGTAGCTTGTGAAGCCTTCGATGGCTGTCCCCTAGAAATGTATACCTGGTATAGAGGCTGATCGATGCCCGGGTGCGGCCAAGGGATGGCTCCCTATTGGTCAACCACGTTATGTATGCCGATGATTTGGTAATTGCTGCTCACTCAGAGGAAGAGTTGGAGACGCTGCTGCTGAGACTGGAGCGTGCCACTAAGAGGTGGGGCCTTACCATCAGCCCCACCGAAACCAAGCACCTGCCTGGGTATTTTGTACCATCGGGCACTCCACCCCCACAACTCCCAATTGGTGATGGGGCAGTTGTGGAGAGAGTGGAGAGTTTCCCATACTTGGGCAGCATGCTCATGACCGGCTCCAGTTTAACAGCAGAGGTCTCCGAATCAGTCAAGCGAAATTTTTTCATCGGCTGCGTAACGCCGCTGTGTGGAAGCTACCTGGTCTGTCGCTCCGCACGAAGCTTCGGGTCTTCTCGGCCACGGTCATTCCCTCTCTTCTCTACGCTTGCGAAACGTGGAACCCCCTCATTGACTATCTTCACGGATTAGATAAATTTAGGCTGGCCTGTCTACAATCCATCCTGGGTTTAACCTGCAGGCTGGATTGTGTGAGGAGCTCACAAATCGTTGAAAGATCTGGGCAAAGTCCCATCAGTGAGCTCCTCCGGCAGGCAAGGCTGCGTTGGCTGGGTCATGTAGCCCGCATGCCCAGCCACCGCATGCCTAAACAGCTTTTGTTCGGCCGGATCGAGGGGGCTAAACGGGCGCGACACGGGCTGGAGAAGAGATGGAGTGATGTGGTGCAGGAGGACGTGGAGCTGAGTGGACTTGCCGATGACTGGTACCAGCGGTGTCAAGATCGGCCTCAGTGGAGGAGGCTCGTGAAGGACGCTACTGGGCAGTTGGAGGCAGTCGCCCTCCAACAACAACGGAGGGCGGAGGAGCGACGCTCACAACAACGAGCGGAGCGCCGGGTGGCTAAAGCACAGCAAGTTGGCACGGTAGGGGGCACAGGTGGTGCATCAGCCAGTCGTCTCGGTCATCTCGGTCAGTCGAGACGACAGACCTGGTCTTCACCTGAGGACGGCTGCTTGCGTTGTGGCCGAAACGTCGTGAGAATAATTATATTTTTTATTATTTTATTATTTTCCTTCTACGTGATGACTTCACCGAAAGAACCAAGAAGATGAATCCCTGCTGCAGTCACGAAAGAAGCTTTACATCGAAATTAAACAACGACGACCTCGAGTGCGGATGACATCGTTCGCTAAACCACGCTCCACGTTACTACACTACGGGGCTGGGTGGGTGGGTGTGTCTCTGTTGTTTGTGTTGTTGTTGTGTTGTTGATGTTGTTGTTGTTGTGGTGTTGATGTTGTGTTGTGGTTGTGTTGTTGTTGTGTTGTTGGTGTTTGTGTTGTTGTTGTTTGTGTTGTGTTTGTGTTGTTGTGGTTGTGTTGTTGTGTTGTTGGTGTTGTGTTGTTGTTGGTGTTGTGTTGTTGTTGTTGTGTTTGTGTTGTTGTGGTTGTGTTGTTGTGTTTGTGTTGTTGTGGTTGTGTTGTTGTGGGTGTGTTGTTGGTGTTGTGTTGTTGTTTGTGTTGTGTTGTTGTGTTTGTGTTGTTGTGGTTGTGTTGTTGTGGTTGGTGTTTGTGTTGTTGCTGTTGGTGTTTGTGTTGTTGTGTTTGTGGTGTTGTTGTTGTTTGTGTTGTTTTGTTGGTGTCTGTGTTGTTGTTGTGTTGTCGTGTTTGTTTTGTTGTTGTTGTTGTTGCCGCGAGAAAAACGAGAGAGTGTCAGGCGACGAACATGCGACCGTTGTTTTTAATGTCCATAATGGATGGGGGGGGGGGGGGGGGTAAGGGAGGGGGCAAACCACAGGTAGGTAATGCAGCAACTCGCTATAAGGGGGAGGGAGGGGGGTGTGTGTGGGTGGGGGGTCCGTGGCAAACCACACAACCCCGTACCGTTACCACGAGCAGTCAGACCCCCGGGGGGCCCCCCCCCAAAAAAAAATAAACAACAACGAACCCCCCCCCACCGCCCCCCACCCCCCACCACAACCTCTTCCTCCTACACACTAAACCAGACACGTGACTGCCCCCACTTTCTTCTCGAAACGGGCAGCTTTACATTCACAGCCGTGACGTCATAGCGAGCACATGCATAAACGTGACGTCACAATGGAAGCACGTGCCTGGGGTGGGGGGCGGGGCGAGGTCACATGACCCTCCACCCCGACGTCACAAAGGGAGCACGTGCCTGGGGGAAGGGGAGGGGTGAGGTGTCACATGACCCAGCCAGCAAGCGTCTCAGCCACCCACCATGTCACCCACCATGTCACCCACCATGTCACCCGCCATGTCACCCGCCATGTCACCCGCCATGTCACCCGCCATGTCACCCAGCATGTCACCCACCATGTCACCCGCCATGTCACCCAGCATGTCACCCGCCATGTCACCCGCCATGTCACCTGCCATGTCACCCACCATGTCACCCGCCATGTCACCCACCATGTCACCCACCATGTCACCCGCCATGTCACCCACCATGTCACCCGCCATGTCACCCACCATGTCACCCGCCATGTCACCCAGCATGTCACCCGCCATGTCACCCGCCATGTCACCTGCCATGTCACCCGCGATGTCACCCGCCCACCCAGTCAGTCAACCACACAGCCACCCACCCACCATGTCTGTCACCCGCCCATCCAGTCACCCAGCATGTCACCCGCCCACCCAGTCAGTCACCCACCCAGTCAGTCAGTCACCCACCCAGTGAGTCACCCACCCCCCCAGTCACCCACCCAGTCAGTCACCCAGCCACCCACCCACCCAGTCACCCACCCACCATGCCACCCACCCACCATGTCTGTCACCCAGTCACCCAGCCACCCACCCAGTCACCCACCCGCCCACCCAGTCACCCACCCACCATGCCACCCACCCACCATGTCTGTCACCCAGTTACCCACCCACCCACCCAGTCACCCAGTCAGTCACCCAGTCAGTCACCCACCCACCCAATCACCCACCCAGTCAGTCAGTCACCCAGCCAACCACCCACCATGTCACCCACCCAGTCACCCACCCAGTCACCATGTCACCCACCCACCCACCCAGTCACCCGCCCGCCATGTCACCCACCCACCCAGTCCCCCATGTCACCATGCTACTCTACAGAAATTGTAAGTTTCGTTCTAACTCCGCGTCAAACTAATTTGAGGCAACTCATGCCGCCGATTCGTCTGTGAATTGTTTTGTCGTCGTTATCGCCACTTGCCTCGTCTCTCACTCCACTCTATACACTCTCTACTCTCCACTCCACTCTATACTCTCTCTACTCTCTACTCTCCTATCTTCACTCTCCACTCTACTCTCCACTCTCTCTCACTCCACTCTCTCTACTCTCCACTCTCTCTCACTCCACTCTATACTCCCCACTCTATACTCCCCACTCTATACTCTCCACTCTATACTCTCCACTCTATACTCTCCACTCTATACTCTCCACTCTATACTCTCCACTCTATACTCTCCACTCTATACTCTCCACTCTATACTCTCCACTCTATACTCTCCACTCTATATACTCTCCACTCTCTCTCACTCCACTCTATACTCCCCACTCTATATACTCTCCACTCTATATACTCTCCACTCTATATACTCTCCACTCTATATACTCTCCACTCTATATACTCTCCACTCTATACTCTCCACTCTATACTCTCCACTCTATACTCTCCACTCTATACTCCCCACTCTATACTCTCCACTCTCTATACTCTCCACTCTATATACTCTCCACTCTATACTCCCCACTCTCTATACTCTCCACTCTCTACTCTCCACTCTATACTCTCCACTCTATACTCTCCACTCTATATACTCTCCACTCTATACTCTCCACTCTATACTCTCCACTCTATACTCTCCACTCTATACTCTCTACTCTATATACTCTCCACTCTATACTCCCCACTCTATACTCTCCACTCTATACTCTCCACTCTATACTCCCCACTCTATACTCTCCACTCTCTATACTCTCCACTCTATATACTCTCCACTCTATACTCCCCACTCTCTATACTCTCCACTCTATACTCTCCACTCTATACTCCCCACTCTATACTCTCCACTCTCTATACTCTCCACTCTATACTCTCCACTCTCTACTCTCCACTCTATACTCTCCACTCTATACTCTCCACTCTATACTCCCCACTCTATACTCCCCACTCTCTATACTCTCCACTCTATACTCTCCACTCTCTACTCTCCACTCTATACTCTCCACTCTATACTCTCCACTCTATACTCTCTACTCTATACTCTCCACTCTATACTCTCCACTCTATATACTCTCCACTCTATACTCTCCACTCTATACTCTCCACTCTATACTCTCCACTCTATACTCTCTACTCTATACTCTCCACTCTATACTCTCCACTCTATACTCTCCACTCTATACTCTCTACTCTATATACTCTCCACTCTATACTCCCCACTCTATACTCTCCACTCTCTCTACTCTCCACTCTATACTCCCCACTCTATACTCTCCACTCTATACTCTCCACTCTCTCTATACTCTCCACTCTATACTCCCCACTCTATACTCCCCACTCTATACTCTCCACTCTCTCTATACTCTCCACTCTATACTCCCCACTCTATACTCCCCACTCTATACTCTCCACTCTCTCTATACTCTCCACTCTATACTCCCCACTCTCTACTCTCCACTCTATACTCTCCTATCTTCACTCTCCACTCTACTCTCTCTCACTCTCGCTCTCTCGACTGTCTCTCACTCCACTCTCTCTCCACTTTCACTCCACTCTCTACTCTCCACTATACTCTCCTATCTTCACTCTCCACTCTCTCTCACTCACTCCACTCTATACTCTCCACTCTATACTCTCCACTCTACTCTCTCTCACTCTCGCTCTCTCGACTGTCTCTCACTCCACTCTCTCTCTACACTCTCCACTCTCTCTCCGATCTTCACTCCACTCTCACTCACTCACCTCTCTACTCTCTCTACTCTCACTCACTCCACTCTCTCTCCTATCTTCACTCCACTCTCACTCACTCACTCCACTCTCTACTCTCTCTCACTACACTCTGTTTCACTCTCTCCTCTCTCTCCGATCTCCACTCCACTCCACTCTCTCTCTACTCTCTCCCATCTTCACTCTCTACTATCTCTCCACTCTCACTCACTCACCTCTCTACTCTCTCTACTCTCACTCCACTCTCTCTACTATCTCTCTACTCTCACTCACTCACCTCTCTACTCTCTCTACTCTCACTCACTCCACTCTCTCTCCACACTCTCTACTCTCTCTCACTCACTCTCTCTCACTCCACTCTGTTTCACTCTCTCCTCTCTCTCCGATCTCCACTCCACTCTCTCTCCACTCTCTCCCATCTCTCCACTCTCACTCTCCTATCTTCACTCCACTCTCACTCACTCACCTCTCTACTCTCTCTACTCTCACTCACTCCACTCTCTCTCCACATTCTACACTCTCTACTCTCACTCACTCCACTCTCTCTCCTATCTTCGCTCCACTCTCACTCACTCACTCCACTCTCTACACTCTCTACTCTCACTCACTCCACTCTCTCTCCACACTCTCTACTCTCACTCTCCACTCTCTCCGCTCACTCTCCACTCTCTCTCCTATCTTCACTCTAATCTCTCTCCGCTCGTCTGCCAAGGTGGAACAGGAGATCATCCTCATCCAGAGCTCGCTACGTAAATAGATTTTTGTTACTTTTCCAGAAGCCGACACTTGGGGCATCGTTGCGAACCCTTAAATACAGCGAGATGGAGTGGCGGATATAGTCACAACGAGAGCCATAGACTCACACAGAGAGCCATAGACCCGAACAGAGAGTCAGACTGTGAGTCTGTGGGTCTCTGTGTGGTGAGTCTGTGGGTCTCTGTGTGGTGAGTCTGTGGGTCTCTGTGTGGTGAGTCTGTGGGTCTCTGTGGTGAGTCTGTGGGTCTCTGTGTGGTGAGTCTGTGGGTCTCTGTGTGGTGAGTCTGTGGGTCTCTGTGTGGTGAGTCTGTGGGTCTCTGGTGTGAGTCTGTGGTTCTTGTGAGTCTGTGGTTCTCTGCGTGAGTCTGTGGTTCTCTGCGTGAGTCTGTGGTTCTCTGCGTGAGTCTGTGGGTCTCTGCGTGAGTCTGTGGGTCTCTGCGTGAGTCTGTGGGTCTCTGCGTGAGTCTGTGGGTCTCTGCGTGAGTCTGTGGGTCTCTGCGTGAGTCTGTGGGTCTCTGCGTGAGTCTGTGGGTCTCTGCGTGAGTCTGTGGGTCTCTGCGTGAGTCTGTGGGTCTCTGCGTGAGTCTGTGGGTCTCTGCGTGAGTCTGTGGGTCTCTGCGTGAGTCTGTGGGTCTCTGCGTGAGTCTGTGGGTCTCTGCGTGAGTCTGTGGGTCTCTGCGTGAGTCTGTGGGTCTCTGCGTGAGTCTGTGGGTCTCTGCGTGAGTCTGTGGGTCTCTGCGTGAGTCTGTGGGTCTCTGCGTGAGTCTGTGGGTCTCTGCGTGAGTCTGTGGGTCTCTGCGTGAGTCTTTGGGTCTCTATGTGAGTCTATGGGTCTATGCGAGTCTCTGCATGAGTCTATGGGTCTCTGCATGAGTCTGTGGGTCTCTGTGCGAGTCTGTGGGTCTGTGTGTGAGTGAGATGGGGAGAGAGATGGGAGAGATGGGGAGAGAGAGATGGAGAGAGAGATGAAAGAGAGATGGGGGAGAGATGAGAGATGGGACAGAGATGGGGGGGAGATGGGGGGGAGATGGGAGAGAGATGGGGAGTGAAATGGGGGAGAGAGATGGGGGAGAGAGATGGGGGAGAGAGATGGGGGAGAGAGATGGGGGAGAGAGATGGGGGAGAGAGATGGGGGAGAGAGATGGGGGAGAGAGATGGGGGGAGAGAGAGATGGGGGAGAGAGATGGGGGAGAGAGATGGGGGAGAGAGATGGGGGAGAGAGATGGGGGAGAGATGAGAGATAAGAGATGGGAATGAAAGGAGAGGTCACAGAGAGAGAAACTCACAGGAGGAGGAGGACTCAGGGTCAGTGTTGTTACAAAAATCCTAGAAACAAAAACTGTGTGGGGTGGTTTTTTTTTTGCATGGGGACTTTACGGATACACCCTGCAGAGGGAGGAAGAGAGAAAAAAAATACTTGGGTTGTTGTGTTATAGCTTTATAGATCCAGAGAATTGTGGATTTTAAAATTGGGGGGGGGGGGGTGGGGGGGGGGAGTAAACAGCACTACGCCGCTGTGAAATTCCAGAGAAATGTGGACACGAAAAATAATAATAATAAAGTCGTGGTGATGGTGGTACGACCATGGTGATGATGGTGATGATGGTACGTCCATGGTGATGATAGTGGTGACGATGGTGGTGATGATGGTGATGGTGATGGTACGTCCATGGTGATGATGGTGGTATGACGATGGTGGTGATGGTGATGATGGTACGTCCATGGTGATGATGGTGATGATGGTACGTCCATGGTGATGATGGTGGTATGATGGTGGTATGACGATGGTGGTGATGGTGGTGATGGTACGTCCATGGTGATGATGGTGGTATGATGATGGTGGTGATGGTGGTGATGGTACGTCCATGGCTATGATGGTGATGATGGTACGGTGATGATGATGATGGTGGTGGTGATAATATTGATGCCCATGGCGGTGATGAAGATGCTGATCGTACTGGTGATGGTGGTGATGGTACGACCATGGTGATGATGGTGAAGATGATGGTACGTCCATGGTGATGGTGGTGATGATGATGGTACGACCATGGTGATGATGGTGAAGATGATGGTACGTCCATGGTGATGATGGTGGTGATGATGGTACGTCCATGGTGATGGTGGTGATGATGATGGTACGTCCATGGTGATGATGGTGAAGATGATGGTACGTCCATGGTGATGATGGTGATGATGATAGTACGTCCATGGTGATGGTGGTGATGATGATGGTACGTCCATGGTGATGGTGGTGATGATGATGGTACGTCCATGGTGATGGTGGTGATGATGATGGTACGTCCATGGTGATGATGGTGAAGATGATGGTACGTCCATGGTGATGATGGTGATGATGATAGTACGTCCATGGTGATGGTGGTGATGATGATGGTACGTCCATGGTGATGATGGTGAAGATGATGGTACGTCCATGGTGATGATGGTGGTGATGATGGCACGACCATGGTGATGATGGTGAAGATGATGGTACGTCCATGGTGATGATGGTGGTGATGATGATGGTACGTCCATGGTGATGGTGGTGAAGATGATGGTACGTCCATGGTGATGATGGTGATGATGATGGTACGACCATGGTGATGATGGTGATGATGATTGTACGTCCATGGTGATGATGGTGAAGATGATGGTACGTCCATGGTGATGATGGTGGTGATGATGATGGTACGTCCATGGTGATGATGGTGAAGATGATGGTACTTCCATGGTGATGGTGGTGATGATGATGGTACGTCCATGGTGATGGTGGTGATGATGATGGTACGTCCATGGTGATGATGGTGGGTGATGATGATGGTACGTCCATGGTGATGATGGTGGTGATGATGATGGTACGTCCATGGTGATGATGGTGGTGATGATGATGGTACGTCCATGGTGATGATGGTGGTGATGATGGTACGTCCATGGTGATGATGGTGAAGATGATGGTACGTCCATGGTGATGTTGCTGCAGCTGTTGCTGCTACTGCTGCTGCAGCTGCTGCTTCAAGCTGCAAGATGTAGCTGCTACTGCTGCTACTGCTGCCGCTGCTGCTGTAGCTGCTGTTGCTGCAGCTGCTGCTGTAGCTGCTGCAGCTGCTGATGCTGCTGCTGCTTGGAGCGTGATCCCAACAGAGTAATTTTCCAGCCGATCCTTTCAGCATTCGGGATTGTCTGGCCCAATCTGTACCGGTTCACAGAGTGTGACAGTGTGTCAGTGTGTGTGTGTCAGTGTGTGTGTGACAGTGTGTCAGTGTGTGTGTGTCAGTGTCAGTGTGTGACAGTGTGTCAGTGTGTGTGTGTCAGTGTGTCAGTGTGTGTGTGTCAGTGTGTGTGTGTCAGTGTGTGTGTGTGTCAGTGTGTGTGTGTAGGTGTGTCAGTGTGTGTGTGTGTCAGTGTGTGTGTGTAGGTGTGTCTCAGTGTGTGTGCGTGTCAGTGTGTGTGCGTGTCAGTGTGTGTGCGTGTCAGTGTGTGTGCGTGTCAGTGTGTGCGTGTCAGTGTGTGCGTGTCAGTGTGTGTGTGTAGGTGTGTCAGTGTGTGTAGGTGTGTCAGTGTGTGTGTAGGTGTGTCAGTGTGTGTGTGTAGGTGTGTCAGTGTGTGTGTGTAGGTGTGTCAGTGTGTGTGTGTAGGTGTGTCAGTGTGTGTGTGTAGGTGTGTCAGTGTGTGTGTGTAGGTGTGTCAGTGTGTGTGTGTAGGTGTGTCAGTGTGTGTGGTGTAGGGTGTGTCAGTGTGTGTGTGCGTGTCAGTGTGTGTGTGCGTGTCAGTGTGTGTGTGCGTGTCAGTGGTGTGTGTGCGTGTCAGTGTGTGTGTGCGTGTCAGTGTGTGTGTGCGTGTCAGTGTGTGTGTGCGTGTCAGTGTGTGTGTGCGTGTCAGTGTGTGTGCGTGTCAGTGTGTGTGCGTGTCAGTGTGGTGTGTGTTGGCGTGTCAGTGTGTGTGTGCGTGTCAGTGTGTGTGTGCGTGTCAGTGTGTGTGTGCGTGTCAGTGTGTGTGTGCGTGTCAGTGTGTGTGTGTGCGTGTCAGTGTGTGTGTGCGTGTCAGTGTGTGTGTGCGTGTCAGTGTGTGTAGGTGTGTCTCAGTGTGTGTGTGTGTCAGTCTGTGTGTGTAGGTGTGTCAGTGTGTAGGTGTGTGTAGGTGTGTCAGTGTGTGTGTGTGTGTCAGTGTGTGTGCGTATCAATGTGTGTGTAGCTGTGTGTGTGTGTAGCTGTGTGTGTCTACGTGTGGTGACGCCACCGCCACTTAGTGGCGAATGGCGGTTGTTGTTGTTGTGTATACGTGTGCGCGTGTGTATAGCTGTGTGTGTGTAGCTGTGTGTGTGTAGCTGTGTGTGTGTAGCTGTGTGTGTGTAGCTGTGTGTGTGTAGCTGTGTGTGTGTAGCTGTGTGTGTGTAGCTGTGTGTGTGTAGCTGTGTGTGTGTAGCTGTGTGTGTGTAGCTGTGTGTGTGTAGCTGTGTGTGTGTAGCTGTGTGTGTGTAGCTGTGTGTGTGTAGCTGTGTGTGTGTAGCTGTGTGTGTGTAGGTGTGTGTGTGTGTGTAGGTGTGTGTGTAGCTGTGTGTGTAGGTGTGTGTGTAGGTGTGTGTGTAGGAGTGTAAAGACTCGTACCCATCTCCACCATCATCCGATACTGGTGATCATCATGATGATGGTGATGATGGTGATGATGGTGGTGATGGTGGTGATGATGATGTTACAGTGATGGTGGTAATAGTGATGATGATGTTGTTACAGTGATCTTGACAATGTTGATGGTGTTGTTGTTGTTGTTGCAACACAATCTATATTTCTATAGAGAGCAGTG
>WFAB01003235.1:0-19303 GCA_018977245.1 Lethenteron camtschaticum | reverse complement strand
CACACACTCACGTACACACGCACACTCACGTACACACACACACTCACGTACACACACACACTCACGTACACACGTACACACACACTTACGTACACACGCACACTCACGTACACACACTCACGTACACACACACACTCACGTACACACGCCACTCACGTACACACACACACTCACGTACACACACACTCACGTACACACGTACACACACACACTCACGTACACACACACACGCACACTCACACACACACACACACGTACACACACTCACGTACACACACACTCACGTACACACACTCACGTACACACACACACTTACGTACACACGCACACTCACGTACACACACACACTCACGTACACACACACACTCACGTACACACGTACACTCACGTACACACGTACACACACTCACGTACACACGCACACACACTCACACCCGCTGGAGTAATGACCTCGCAGTCACTGCTACGAGGCCAGAGTACCGGCAACGCGATAGGCAGATTGCCACGTTGGTAGCGCCCCGTGTGGACAGAACAGCCTGCACCAGAGTCCCTCACTCACTCACTTACTCACTCACTCACCCACCACCCACTCACCCACCCACTCACTCACTNACTCACCACCCACTCACCCACCCACTCACCCACCCACTCACTCACTCACCCACTCACCCACTCATTCATTCACCCACCCACCCACTCACCCACCCACCCACTCACCCACCCACCCACTCATTCATTCACCCACCCACCCACTCACTCATTCACCCACCCACCCACTCACCCACCCACCCACCCACTCATTCATCCACCCACTCAGCCACCCACTCACCGACCCACTCACCCATCCACCCACCCCTCAATGAACCTACCCAGTTGACATCTCCACGGGGAGAGAGACACACAAACTCCAAATACACAGCAGCAGCAGGCATCGTCAGGGTCGGAATCGAACCCACGACCTCCTGTGTACCAGGCGAGATGGTCAACATCTCGTGGAGTGGCTGCGCCAATGACGGGCTGATCCAATCGACGAGACCTTTGTTGCATGTCAAAACGATGATTAACAAAAATCATCATCATCGGCTTCTCACCCTTCCCGGAAACAAGACGCCAAGGTAAAATTTCGATGTAAAGCTTTCGTGACTGCAGGGATTCATCTTCTTGGTTCTTTCGGTAAAGTCACGTAGAAGGGAAATAATAAAATAATAAAAATAAAACATAATAAAATAATTCTCACGACGTTTCGGCCACAACGCAAGCAGCCGTCCTCAGGTGAAGACCAGGTCTGTCGGGGAGACAGAGTCTGACGGATGTTCAGACACCCAAGTGGCACCCATCACTCGCCCGCGTCCACGTGAGCCGCACGCGCCTTTGTTGAGACGTGGGAACACCACACGCTGCGGCAGTGGCTGCGTTGTCCTGCACGGCGCATCCAGCACCCGCACAATGCGCGGGGCCAACCCCAAACCCGCGCGCACCAATTGTCCCTGGAACCGAACGGAATGCGCCAGGCGCTAAACCCTCCTCTTTATGGCAGCCACTGTACCGCTGCCTTCACAAGCTGCTGCTGCTGCTGCTGCTATTCGCTATTAAAGGCACTTGCCCCTACGGCCTGTTGAAGGCTAGATGGGGTACATTTGTCTTTGTGTAGGTGCCCGCGAGCACAGCAGTTGCCCCTACGGGGACCAACGTTTCGGGCGACGGGCCCCTTGCCCATTCTTCGAAAGCGTTACCCCCATGGATTGTCATCGCCCACCCCACTGTACCCACCCACCAGCCCCCCCCCACCGTACCCACCCACCCACCCAGCCCCCCCCCCAACAACCCGGCCCTTCGAACCCCAGCGAGTCGGATCTTCATTCGGGCGAACAGAAGCAATCCCCCCTCCCGCACATCAAGGGCTGGCACGAAACGTTCGCAAAGCTGATTTCTCATGGGCCGCAGGTAATTAGAGCCCAACACCCACGCACGCACCTGCCACGCGGACACCACCGCCACCACCGCCACCACCACCAATACCATCGCGACCACCACCACCGCCACCACCGCCACCACCACCAATACCATCGCGACCACCACCACCGCCACCACCGCCACCACCACCAATACCATCGCGACCACCACCACCACCACCATCGCCACCACCACTACTACTACTACCACTACTACAGTCACCACCGCCACCACCGCCACCACCACTACTACTACCACTACTACAGTCACCACCACCACCGCCACCACCTCCACCACCGCCACCACCGCCACCACCACCACCACTACTACTGCCACCACCGCCACCACCGCCACCACCTCCACCACCTCCACCACCACTACTACTACCACCACTACTACAGTCACCACCACCACCGCCACCACCACCACCACCGCCACCACCGCCACCACCACCACCACTACTACTGCCACCACCGCCACCACCGCTACCGCCACCACCTCCGCCACCACCGCTACTACTACCACTACTACAGTCACCACCACCACTGCCACCGCTACCATCGCTACCACCACCACCGCCACCACCGCCCCCACCCCCCCCNACCACCTCCACCACCCCCACCACGTGACACCACCACCACCTCCACCCCCCNACCACCCCACCACCCCACCACCTCCACCACTGACACCACCACCACCTCCACCACCCCACCACCCACCACCTCCACCACCTCCACCACCCCCACCACGTGACACCACCACCACCTCCACCACCCCACCACCCCCACCACGTGACACCACCACCACCTCCACCACCCCCACCACCTCCACCACCTCCACCACCACCCCCACCACGTCCACCACCACCTCCACCACCCCCACCACCTCCACCACCTCCACCACCACCACCCCACCACCGGGGGGGGGGAGTGGTGGGTAGGGGAGTGGTGGGGTAGGGGGGAGGAGTGGGGGAGTGGTGGGTAGGGGAGTGGGGGGGAGTGGTGGGGTAGGGGGAGTGGGGGGNAGTGGTGGGGTAGGGGGAGTGGGGGGAGTGGTGGGTAGGGGGAGTGGGGGGGAGTGGTGGGGTAGGGGGAGTGGGGGGGAGTGGTGGGGTAGGGGNAGTGGGGGGGAGTGGTGGGGTAGGGGGAGTGGGGGGAGTGGTGGGAGGGGGTGGGGGGGAGTGGTGGGGTAGGGGGAGTGGGGGGGAGTGGTGGGGTAGGGGGAGTGGGGGGGAGTGGTGGGGTGGGGGAGTGGGGGGGTGGTGGGTAGGGGGAGTGGGGGGGAGTGGTGGGGTAGGGGGTGGGGGGNGTGGTGGGGTAGGGGGTGGGGGGGAGTGGTGGGNTAGGGGGGTGGGGGGGGTGGTGGGTAGGGGGAGTGGGGGGGAGTGGGTAGGGGGAGTGGGGGGNNGTGGTGGGGTAGGGGGAGTGGGGGGNAGTGGTGGGTAGGGGNTGGGGGGGTGGTGGGTAGGGGTGGGGGGGTGGGGGTGGGGNAGTGGGGGGGTGGTGGGGTAGGGGANTGGGGGGGGTGGGGGTGGTGGGGTAGGGGGAGTGGGGGGAGTGGTGGGTGGGGGAGTGGGGGGNGTGGTGGGTGGGGGTGGGGGGGGTGGTGGGGTAGGGGGAGTGGGAGTGGTGGGTAGGGGGAGTGGGGGGGNANTGGTGGGTAGGGGAGTGGGGGGAGTGGTGGGTAGGGGGAGTGGGGGGGTGGGGTAGGGGGTGGGGGGGTGGTGGGGTAGGGGGGTGGGGGGAGTGGTGGGGTGGGGGAGTGGGGGGAGTGGTAGGGGGGAGTGGGGGGGGTGGGGTAGGGGGAGTGGGGGGGTGGTGGGGTAGGGGGTGGGGGGAGTGGTGGGNTAGGGGGAGGGGGGGAGTGGGGTAGGGGGGTGGGGGGAGTGGTGGGGTAGGGGGAGTGGGGGGNGTGGGGTAGGGAGGTGGGGGGNGTGGTGGGTGGGGGTGGGGGGGAGTGGGGTAGGGGTGGGGGGNGTGGTGGGTAGGGGAGTGGGGGGGGTGGGGTAGGGGGGTGGGGGGGANTGGTGGGGTAGGGGGAGTGGGGGTGGGGTAGGGGGTGGGGGGGAGTGGTGGGTAGGGGGAGTGGGGGGGGTAGTGGGGTAGGGGGAGTGGGGGGGGTGTGGGGTAGGGGGAGTGGGGGGGAGGGTGGGGTAGGGGGAGTGGGGGGGAGTGGGGTAGGGGAGTGGGGGGGTGGTGGGGTAGGGGGAGTGGGGGGGAGTGGTGGGTAGGGGGAGTGGGGGGGAGTGGTGGGGTGGGGNAGTGGGGGGGAGTGGTGGGTAGGGGTGGGGGGAGTGGTGGGTAGGGAGTGGGGGGGAGGTGGGGTAGGGGGAGTGGGGGGAGTGGTGGGTAGGGGAGTGGGGGGGAGTGGTGGGGTAGGGGGAGTGGGGGGGGAGTGGGGGGAGTGGTGGGGTAGGGGAGTGGGGGGAGGGGGTAGGGGGAGTGGGGGGGANTGGTGGGGTAGGGGGGGTGGGGGGAGTGGTGGGGTAGGGGGAGTGGGGGGGGGGNAGTGGTGGGGTAGGGGGGAGTGGGGGGAGTGGGGGCTGGGGTAGGGAGTGGGGGGGAGTGGTGGGGTAGGGGGAGTGGGGGGGGCAGTGGTGGGGTAGGGGAGTGGGGGGGGGAGTGTGGGTAGGGGGAGTGGGGGGAGTGNTGGGGTAGGGGGAGTGGGGGGGAGTGGTGGGTAGNAGGGGGGGGAGTGGTGGGTGGGGAGTGGGGGGGAGTGGTGGGGCCACTAGGGGGAGTGGGGGGGGCAGTGGTGGGGTAGAGTGGAGGGGGGATGGTGGGTAGGGAGTGGGGGGTGGGGGGGAGTGGTGGGGTAGGGGGAGTGGGGGGGGGAGTGGTATTTCCCTTCTACGTGACTTTACCGAAAGAACCAAGAAGATGAATCCCTGCAGTCACGAAAGCTTTACATCGAAATTTTACCTTGGCGTCTTGTTTCCCGGGAAGGGTGAGAAGCCGATGATGATGATTTTTGTTAATCATCGTTTTGACATCGGCAACAAAGGTCTCGTCGATTGGATCAGCCCGTCATTGGCGCAGCCACTCCACGAGATGTTGACCATCTCGCCTGGTGGAGGTCGTGGGTTCGATTCCGACCCTGACGATGCCTGCTGCTGCTGTGTATTTGGAGTTTGTGTGTCTCTCTCCCCGTGGAGATGTCAACTGGGTAGGTTCATTGAGGGGGTGGGTGGATGGGTGAGTGGGTCGGTGAGTGGGTGGCTGAGTGGGTGGATGAATGAGTGGGTGGGTGGGTGGGTGAGTGGGTGGGTGGGTGAATGAGTGAGTGGGTGAGTGCGGTGGGTGAATGAATGAGTGGGTGGGTGGGTGAGTGGGTGGGTGGGTGAGTGGGTGGGTGGGTGAATGAATGAGTGGGTGAGTGGGTGAGTGAGTGAGTGGGTGGGTGAGTGGGTGGGTGAGTGGGTGGGTGAGTAGTGAGTGAGTGGGTGGGTGGGTGAGTGGGTGGGTGGGTGAGTGAGTGAGTAAGTGAGTGAGTGAGGGACTCTGGTGCAGGCTGTTCTGTCCACACGGGGCGCTGTGGCAATCTGCCTATCGCGTTGCCGGTACTCTGGCCTCGTAGCAGTGACTGCGAGGTCATTACTCCAGCGGGTGTGAGTGTGTGTGCGTGTGTACGTGAGTGTGTGTACGTGTGTACGTGAGTGTACGTGTGTACGTGAGTGTGTGTGTGTACGTGAGTGTGTGTGTGTACGTGAGTGTGCGTGTGTACGTAAGTGTGTGTGTGTACGTGAGTGTGTGTACGTGAGTGTGTGTGTGTACGTGAGTGTGTGTGTGTACGTGAGTGTGTGTGTGTACGTGAGTGTGTGTACGTGAGTGTGTGTGTGTACGTGTGTGTGTGTGTGTGTGTACGTGAGTGTGTGTGTGTACGTGAGTGTGTGTGTGTACGTGAGTGTGCGTGTGTACGTGAGTGTGTGTGTGTGTGAGTGTGTGTACGTGAGTGTGCGTGTGTACGTAAGTGTGTATCGTGTACGTGTGTACGTGAGTGTGTGTGTGNACGTGAGTGTGTGTGTGTACGTGAGTGTGCGTGTGTACGTGAGTGTGTGTGTGTACGTGTGTACGTGTGTACGTGAGTGNGCGTGTGTAGTGTGTGTGCGTGTGTGCGTGTGTACGTGAGTGTGCGTGTGAGTGAGTGTGTGTGTGTACGTGGCGTGTGTGCGTGTGTACGTGTGTGTGCGTGAGTGAGTGTGTGTGTGTAGTGAGTGTGTGTGTGTACGTGGTGTGTGTGTGTGTGTGTACGTGAGTGTGTGTGCGTGTGTGCGTGCGTGGTNCGTGTGTGTGTGTGGCGTGTGTAAATGGTGTGTGTGTGTGNAGTGAGTGTGTGTGTGNAGTGAGTGTGTGTGTGTGTGTACGTGATGTGTGTGTGTAGTGGTGTGTNTGAGTGTGTGNGTGGTGTGTGTGTGTGTGAGTGTGTGTGTGAGTGTGTGTGTGTGTGTGAGTGTGTGTGCGTGGTGTGTGTGTACACACACACACGCGTGTGTGTGCGTGTGTGTAGTGGTGTGTGTGTGTGTGAGTGTGCTGTGANGTGAGTGTGTGTGTGTGTGAGTGNGAGTGTGTGTACGTGGTGTGTGTACGTGAGTGTGTGCGTGTGTGTANGTGGTGTGTGCGTGTGTGTGTGTGCGTGAGTGTGTGCGTGTGTGCGTGAGTGTGTACGTGAGTGTGTGCNTGTGTACGTGAGTGANGTGGTGTGTAGTGACTTGTGTGTGCGTGTGGTGAGTGTGTGCGTGTGTATCGTGAGTGTGCGTGTGTACGTGGAGTGTGTGTGTGTACGTGAGTGTGTGTGTAGTGAGTGTGTGCGTGTGTGTACGTGAGTGTGCGCGTGTGTACGTGAGTGTGTGCGTGTGTATGTGAGTGTGTGTGTGTACGCGAGTGTGTGTGTGTGTGAGTGTGTGTGTGTACGTGAGTGTGTGCGTGTGTGTACGTGAGTGTGCGTGTGTACGTGAGTGTGTGTGTGAGTGTGTGTGTACATGAGTGCGTGTGTGTAGTGAGTGTGCGTGTGTACGTGAGTGTGTGCGTGTGTGCGTGTGTACGTGAGTGTGTGCGTGTACGTGTGTGTGTACGTGAGTGTGTGCGTGTGTACGTGAGTGTGTGTGTGTACGTGAGTGTGTGTGTACGTGAGTGTGTGTGTGTACGTGAGTGTGTGCGTGTGTACATGAGTGTGTGCGTGTGTACGTGAGTGTGTGTGCGCNTGTGTANGTGAGTGTGTGCGTGTGTGTGAGTGTGCGTGTGTACGTGAGTGTGTGCGTGTGTACGTGAGTGTGTGTGTGTGTGTGTGAGTGTGTGTGTACGTGAGTGTGCGCNTGTGTACATGAGTGTGCGTGTGTACATGAGTGTGTGTGTGTCATGAGTGTGTGTGTATGAGTGTGTGCGTGTGTGTGAGTGTGTGTGTGTGAGTGTGGGCGTGTGTATGTGAGTGTGTGCGTGTGTGTGAGTGTGTGCGTGTGTGTGCGTGTGTACGTGAGTGTGTGTGTGTGTGAGTGTGTGTGTGCGTGTGTGTGTGTGTACGTGAGTGTGTGTGTGTGTGAGTGTGTGCGTGTGTGAGTGTGTGTACGTGAGTGTGTGTGTGTGTGTGTACGTGAGTGTGCGTGTGTACGTGAGTGTGCGTGTGTACGTGAGTGTGCGTGTGTACGTGTGTGTGTGCGTGTGTGTACGTGAGTGCGTGCGTGTGTACGTGTGTGTGTNGTGTGTGTACGTGAGTGTGTGCGTGTGTACGTGAGTGTGTGCGTGTGTACGTGAGTGTGTGCGTGTGTACGTGAGTGTNTGTGTGTGTGTACGTGAGTGTGTGTGTGTGTACGTGAGTGTGTGTGTGTGTACGTGAGTGTGTGTGTACGTGAGTGTGTGCGTGTGTACGTGAGTGTGTGCGTGAGTGTGTACGTGAGTGTGTGTGTGACGTGAGTGTGCGCGTGTGTACGTGAGTGTGCGTGTGTGTACGTGAGTGTGTGCGTGTGTGTACGTGAGTGTGCGCGTGTGTACGTGAGTGTGTGCGTGTGTACGTGAGTGTGTCGTGAGTGTGTGTGTATGTGAGTGTGTGCGTGTGTGTACATGTGAGTGTGTGCGTGTGTACGTGAGTGTGTACGTGAGTGTGTGTGTATGTGAGTGTGTGCGTGTGTACGTGAGTGTGCGTGTGTACGTGAGTGTGTGCGTGTATACATGAGTGTGTGTGTACATGAGTGCGTGCGTGTGTACGTGAGTGTGCGTGTGTACGTGAGTGTGTGCGTGTGTACGTGAGTGTGCGTGTGTACGTGAGTGTGTGCGTGTGTACGTGAGTGTGTGCGTGTGTACGTGAGTGTGAGTGTTTGCGTGTGTACGTGTGTGTACGTGTGTGTGAGTGTGTGTGTGTGTGAGTGTGTGTGTACGTGAGTGTGTGTGTACATGAGTGTGTGNGTGTGTACATGAGTGTGTGTGTGCGTGAGTGTGTACGTGAAGTGTGTGCGTGTGTACGTGAGTGTGTGTGTGTACGTGAGTGTGCGCGTGTGTGCGTGTGTGTGTGTGTACGTGAGTGCGTGCGTGTGTACGTGAGTGTGCGTGTGTACGTGAGTGTGTGCGTGTGTACGTGCGTGTGTACGTGTGTACGTGAGTGTGTGTGTGTGTACGTGCGTGTGTACGTGAGTGTGCGTGTGTACGTGAGTGCGTGTGTGCGTGAGTGTGTGCGTGTGTACGTGAGTGTGTGCGTGTGTACGTGTGTACGTGTGTGTGCGTGTGTGTGTGTACGTGAGTGTGCGTGAGTGTGTGTGAGTGTGTGTACGTGAGTGTGTACGTGAGTGTNTGAGTGTACGTGAGTGCGTGTGTGTACGTGAGTGTGTGCGTGTGTACGTGAGTGTGTGCGTGTGTACGTGAGTGTGTGCGTGTGTACGTGAGTGTGTGTGTGAGGTGTGTGCGTGTGTACGTGAGTGCGTGTGTGTGTACGTGAGTGCGTGTGTGTGGTGTGAGTGTACGTGTGTGTGTACGTGAGTGCGTGTGCGTGTACGTGTGTGTGTGTACGTGAGTGTGTGCGTGTGTGTACGTGAGTGTGTGTGTATGTACGTGAGTGTGTGTGTGTACGTGAGTGTGTGGTGTGTACATGAGTGTGTGTGTGTGNATGTGTGTGTGTGTACATGAGTGTGTGTGTGTGTGTGTGTGCGTGTGTGTACGTGTGTGTGCGTGTGTGTGTACGTGAGTGTGTGTGTGTGNACGTGAGTGTGTGTGTGTGTACGTGAGTGTGTGTGTGTGTGCGTGTGTGTACGTGAGTGTGCGTGTGTGTACGTGAGTGTGTGTGTGTACGTGTGTGTGCGTGTGTGTGTACATGAGTGTGTGTGTGTACGTGAGTGTGTGTGTGTACATGAGTGTGTGTGTGTACGTGAGTGTGTGCGTGTGTGTACGTGAGTGTGTGTGTGTGTACGTGAGTGTGTGTGTGTGTACATGAGTGTGTGTGCCACAGTGCTGGCTTCAAAGGCGCTCGCTAACAGCACTTGCCCCTACAGTCTGTTACAGGCTACACGGGGAGTCTTTGTCTTTGTGTGTGGATGAGTTTGTGGAGAGTGGTGTGCAGTGGTTAGCCGACTGTGGTTGTGCACGTGATTGTGTGGTTGTGCCACGCTGGTTGTTGTTGTTCCACGCTGATTGTGGTTGTGTGCCACGCTGGTTGTGGTTGTGCCATGCTGTTGTTGTTGTGCCACGCTGATTGTTGTGGTTGTGGCACGCTGATTGTTGTGGTTGTGGCACGCTGATTGTGGTTCTTGCGCCACGCTGGTTGTGGTTGTGCCACGCTGGTTGTTGTTGTTTGTGCCACGCGGGTTGTGGTTGTGCCACGCTGTTG
The DNA here is from genome assembly GCA_018977245.1 of Lethenteron camtschaticum. Classification (NCBI taxonomy): domain Eukaryota; kingdom Metazoa; phylum Chordata; class Hyperoartia; order Petromyzontiformes; family Petromyzontidae; genus Lethenteron; species Lethenteron camtschaticum. The sequence goes on along the minus strand of WFAB01003235.1, from coordinate 9,544 downwards.
TGGTTGTGCCACGCTGGTTGTTGTTGTTTGTGCCACGCGGGTTGTGGTTGTGCCATGCTGGTTGTGGTTGTGCCATGCTGGTTGTTGTTGTGCCACGCTGATTGTGGTTGTTGTGCCACGCTGGTTGTGGTTGTGCCACGCTGATTGTGGTTTACCACGCTGATTGTGGTTGTTGTGCCACGCTGGTTGTTGTGGTTGTGCCACGCTGATTGTGGTTGTTGTTGTGGTGGTTGTGTCCGCCTGCAGGGCCCCTTCAGCGTGGTGCGGCGATGCATCAACCGCGAGACGTCGCAGCAGTTCGCCGTGAAGATCGTGGACGTGGCCAAGTTCACGTCCAGCCCGGCCTCAGCACCGAAGTGGGGCGGCTGCCGCGGGGGTGCCCCTAGGCCAGAACGCGCAGCACCAATCACCACCACCACAATAACCATCACCACAATCACCACCACCACAATAACCACAAAAAACCCACCATCACCACCACGACTATAACCACCACCACCACAATAACCACCACCACCACAATAACCACCAAAAACCCACCATCACCACCACGACTATAACCACCACCACCACAATAACCACCACCACAATAACCACCATCACCACCACCACAATAACCACCACCACAATAACCACCACATTAACCGCCACCACAACCCCACCACAGCCACAACGACACCACCACCACACTAACCACCACCACCACTATAACCACCACCACCACCATAACCACACCACACTATAACCACCACCACCACCACCGCTCCCATCACGGCGGTGAGCCCTGCTTGGTTGCACGGCAACAGCTTCCCGGCGTTGCCATGGCAGCTGCCATCCCCCCCCCCCCCCACTGATACCCCCTCCCCCCCCCTCATGAGAAGAGTTTGGTTGACGTGAGCCGTGCGGGAGAAGAAGAGGATTGGAGTGAGTGTGGACACAGGAAGGGAGTGACCCCGAGTTGACCTTTGCTGCCCCCCCGCCCCCTCTCTCTGCCCCCCCCCCCTCCCTCTGTCCTCCCCTGTGCCCCCCCCACCTGCCCCCAGACCTGAAGCGAGAAGCCAGCATCTGCCACATGCTGAAGCACCCCCACATTGTAGAGCTGCTGGAGACCTACAGCTCGATGGGATGCTCTACATGGTGTTCGAGTTGTGAGTTGCACGCACAGGCACGCACGCACACACGCACGCACACACAGGCACGCACAGGCACAACAGGCACGCGGGTACGCACAGCACGCACGCACAGGCACGCACGCACAGCACGCACATGACACAGGAACGGGCACGCACGCACGCAGGCACGCATGCAGGCACACACAAGCACGCACATACACACAAGCACATGCACACACAGGCACGCACACACAGGCACGCATGCAGGCACACACAAGCACGCACATACACACAAGCACATGCACACACGCACTGGCATGCACGCACGTGCGCTCGCTACAAACCCGGCGACCCGAGTTCGATTCACGGCCACCAACACCAGTGACGGTTATCCAAACGGTTCCGGGGCTCCCGGTGGGGCGGTGCGGTGTGTGGCGAACATCGCTAGCACTGGGGAGACAAAGGCGGCCGGGCGTGGTGCTGGCCACCCACCCACCCCTCGTGTGCCACAGTGCCGGTAGCCTTCATAGGTGCTGCTCGCTAACAGCACTTGCCCCTGCAGCCTGTGTGTGTGTGTGTCTGTGTGTGACTGTGTGTGTGTGTNACTGTGTGTGTGTGTCTGTGTGTGTGTGTCTGTGTGTGACTGTGTGTGTGTGTGACTGTGTGTGTGTGTGTGTGTGTGTGTGTCTGTGTGTGTGTGTGTGTGTGTGTGTGTGTGTGTGTGTGTGTGTGTCTGTGTGTGAGTCGGGGGATCTTTACGTGTGTGCGTGTGATTGTGTGTGTGTGTGTGTGTGTGTGTGTGTGTGTGTGTGTGTGTGTGTGTGACTGTGTGAGTNTGTGTGTGTGTGTGTACTGTGCGTTGTGTGTGTGTGTGTGTGNGTGTGTGTGTGTGTGTCTGTGTGTGTGTGTCTGTGTGTGNCTGTGACTTGTGTGTGTGTGTGTGTGTGTGTGTGTGAGTGTGTGTGTGTGACTGTGTGTGACTGTCTGTGTGTGTGTCTGTGTGTGTGGGTCCACGGGGGATCTTTANGTGTGTGCGTGTGATTGTGTGTGTGTGTGTGTGTCTGTGTGTGTGTGTGTGTCNGTGTGTGTGTGTGTGTGTGTCTGTGTGTGTGTGTGTGTGTGTGTTGTGTGTGTGTGTGTGTGTGTGTCTGTGTGTGTGTGTGTGTGTCTAAGTGTGTGTCTGTGTGTGTCTGTGTGTGTGTCTGTGTGTGTGTGTGTGAGTGTGTGTGTGTCTGTGTGTGTGTGTCGTGTGTGTGTGTGACTGTGTCTGTGTGTGTGTGTGTGGGTGTGTGTGTGTGACTGTGTGTGTGTGTGTGTCTGTGTGTGTGTGACTGGGTGTGTGTGTGTGTGTGTGTGTGTNTGTGTGTGTGTGTGTGTGTGTCTGTGTGTGTGTGTGNGTGTGTGTGTGTGTGTGTGTGTGTGTGTGTGTCTGTGTGTGTGTGACTGTGTGTGTGTGATTGCCCCCGCGTCTCCCGCAGCATGGACGGCGCTGACCTGTGCTTTGAGATCGTCAAGCGGGCAGACGCCGGATTCGTGTACAGTGAGGCCGTAGCCAGGTGGGTGACAGCCCTCCCCTCCCCACCACCACCCCCCTACCCCCACCCCCCCACCACCACCCCNTCCCCCCCCACCCCCCCATCACCCACCCCCTCCACCACGTCCCTCCCACCCCTCCGGCTGACCAACTTCCCAACCAGGCCACGAATCCATCGGTGCGGCGCACTGTGCGTGCCGATCCACAGCCGGCGTGGGTGGAGGGGGGGTGGAGGGGGGTGGATGGGGGTGAGGGGGGGTGGAGGGGGTGGGGGGGGGGGGGGTGGGGGAGGGGGGGGGGGGGGGGTGGAGGGGGGTGAGGGGGGTGGAGGGGGTGGGGGCTCTGTACCTCTCCATCCCATTGTGGAGGCAGTTCCACAGGAACTATCACCGCTCTCTCTCTCTCGCTCGCTGCCGCCGCTGTTTGTTTTGACCACGCGCGGTGCTTCAACTCCCCCCCCCACCCTTCTCTGTCCGTCGTTTCGCACCCGCAGCCACTACATGCGCCAGATCCTGGAGGCCCTCCGCTACTGCCACGACAACAACGTCATCCACAGGGACATGAAGGTGAAGGCGCCCCGCGTAGCCTCGCGCCGGAAGGGGGCAAGTGCCGCTGTCAGGCGGCCGAACTGGGGGATGGGGCTATGCTCTCCGCCGGGTCGGTAGCGCTGCGCGCACAGACAAAGGTCCCCCGTGTAGCCTCGGCAGGCGGTCGGGGCGAGTGCTGTGGCACGTGGGGGCGGTGGGGGCCAGCGCCACGCCCCCTCCCGTTGTTGTTGGTAAATATGTTGAACTGTAATGTTTGCCAGGAGCAAAGTCTGAACAGAAGAGGGCGCTTTACCCATCTCTGGCGATGAAACTGCAGAGGGGCGTTTGAGGTGTCTGAGATGTCTGAGATGTTCAAGCACCAAACAGATTAAACCGCATTAGCCACACGCACGGTACCTTGGTGAACATTCAAACAACACGGCTCTGATGGTAATAAAATAAAAAATAAAATCTATGATGATGGATTGTCTTCGACAGAGAGAGCAGCCTTCAATGGGGGGGTCTGGTCTCACCACCAGTGTCGGACCAGAAGGCCGGTGCAGGCCAATCAGTTTCCAAGACGCTCCATCATCATAGATTACTATTATTATTATTATATAATTACATCATAATTATTATCACCAGAGCCGTGTTGTTTGCGTGTGCACCGCGAGCACCGTGCGCGTGGCTAATGCGGTAACTTGATTCCTTGCGAGCGGCGTAATCTATTCGGTGTTTGAACATCTCCACCACCCGCCGTGTTGCCACTGCCAGGGAGGCAAGGCCCCATTCCCCCCGTGTGTTGAACTTTTTGACGGCACTTGCCCCCCTCCCCGTGCCGTGAGTCTGCGTGGGCCAGAGGTCGCAAACGGGTTTTGATTCCTTACCCGTACGCGGCCGCACCAGGGTCGCAAACGGCTACCCTACCCGGCCGGGTACGGGTAGCCGGGTATCGGGTAGGGTACGGGTATCGGTACCCGCTTGTGACCTCTGGCACGTGGGCTACACGGGGGCCGCCCCCCCCCCCCGCCCGCCGCGGTGCCGCCCCGGGTAGGCGCTGCTCCGGCTCGCGGCGGCTCTTACCGCGGTGGTGCCGGGCAGGTGTGCCGAGGCAGTGTGTGTGTGACCAGGCAGCGTGTGTGTGTGTGACCAGGCAGTGTGTGTGTGTGTGTGACCAGGCAGCGTGTGTGTGTGTGCCCAGCCTCACTGCGTGTGTGTGTGTGCCGAGGCAGCGTGTGTGTGTGTGACCAGGCTGCGTGTGTGTGCGTGCCCAGCCTCACTGCGTGTGTGTGTGTGCCGAGGCAGCGTGTGTGTGTGACCAGGCTGCGTGTGTGTGTGCCCAGCCTCACTGCGTGCTCCTGGCCTCCAAGGAGAACTCGGCACCGGTGAAGCTGGGGGCTTCGGCGTCGCCATTCAGCTCGGGAGTCCGGGCTCGTCGCTGGCGTGGGTGCAGCACGCACAGATACACACACACACAGATACACACACACAGACAGATACACAGATACACACACACAGATAACACACATACACAGATACACACACACAGACACACAATTATATACACACACNTATACACACAGATACACACACATACACAGATCACACAGATACACACACACACACAGATACAGATACACACACACAGATACAACAACAACAACCGCCATTTGCCACTAAGTGGTGACGTCACCACGATGCTTGTGCCAGGCCAAGTGCACCTTGAGGCCACGTGAAGTGTCGAACGCCCGCTGGCAGGAGGTCACGGGGCAGACCAAAGTGTCACGGGTCACTGACCGAGATGACCGAGATGACTGGCTGATGCACCACCTGTGCCCCCTACTGTGCCAACCTGCTGCGCTTTAGGCACCCGGCGCTCCGCTCGTTGTTGTGAGCATCGCTCCTCCGCCCTCCGTTGTTGTTGAGGGCGACTGCCTCCAACTGCCCAGTAGCGTCCTTCAGAGCCTCCTCCACGAGGCCGATCTTGACACCGCTGGTACCAGTCATCGGCAAGTCCACTCAGCTCCACGTCCTCCTGTACCACATCACTCCATCTCTTCTCTAGCCCGTGCCGCGCCCGTCTAGCCCCCTCGATCCGGCCGAACAAAAGCTGTTTAGGCATGCGGTGGCTGGGCATGCGGGCTACATGACCCAGCCAACGCAGCCTTGCCTGCCGGAGGAGCTCACCAATGGGACTGTGCCAGATCTTTCAAGGATTTGTGAGCCAGCCTGGTTAAACCCAGGATGGATGGTAGGCAGGCCAGCCTAAATGTTTCTATACATATACATACATACATATACACACATACAGATACATATACACAGATACATTCATGGTGATGATGGTGATGATGCTGGTGGTGATGACGTTGATGGTGGTGATGGTAATGGTGGCAGGCGAGTTGGCACGCCGTACTTNATGGTGGTGATGGTGGTGATGGCGGTGATGGCAGTGATGATGGTGATGATGGTGACGATGATGGTGATGGTGACGGTGATGTGATGGTGGTGACGGTGATGGTGGTGGTGATGGTGAGGTGGTGACGGTGATGGTGATGGTGACGGTGATGGTGGTAGTGGTGGTGATGGTGGTGATGGTGGTGATGATGGTGGTGATGATGATGATGGTGGTGATGGTGGTGATGGTGGTGATGGTGGTGATGATGATGGTGGTGATGATGGTGGTGATGATGATGGTGGTGATATGATGGTGGTGATGGTATGGTGGTGATGATGGTGATGATGGTGGTGGTGGTGATGGTGGTGATGAGTGGTGATGATGGTGGTGATGAGTGGTGGTGATGGTGGTGATGGTGGTGGNGATGGTGATGATGGTGATGGTGGTGATGAGTGGTGGTGATGGTGATGATGGTGATGAGTGATGATGGTGATGGTGGTGATGGTAGTGATGATGATGATGATGAGTNATGATGATGATGATGGTGGTGATGATGATGATGAGTGATGATGGTGGGTGGTGATGATGGTGGTGGTGGTGATGGTGATGGTGATGGTGGTGATGGTGGTGAGGGTGGTGATGGTGATGATGGTGGTGACNGTGACGGTGATGGTGGTGGTGATGGTGACGGTGATGGTGGTGACGGTGGTGGTGGTGATGGTGGTGATGGTGGTGAGNTAATGGTGGTGACGGTGGTGACGGTGATGGTGATGATGACGGTGATGATGGTGATGATGGTGGTGATGATGGTGGGTGGTGATGGTGGTGATGATGGTGGTGATGATGGTGGTGAGGTGATGGTGGTGGTGATGGTGATGGTGGTGATGATGGTGGTGATGATGGTGGTGGTNACGGGGTGATGGTGGTGGTGATGGTGGTGATGGTGGTGATGGTGGTGATGATGGTGGTGGTGATGGTGGTGGTGATGGTGGTGGTGATGATGGTGACGGTGATGTTTGGTGGTGACGGTGATGGTGGTGATGATGGTGGTGATGGTGGTGATGGTGGTGTGATGGTGGTGGTGATGGTGGTGGTGATGATGGTGACGGTGATGTTGGTGGTGACGGTGATGGTGGTGGTGATGGTGGCGGTGATGTTGGCAGGGCGAGTTGGNACGCCGACNTCATGGNTCCCGAGGTGGTGAAGCGGGAGCCGTGACGGCAAGCCGGTGGACGTATGGGGCTGCGGGGTGATGCTCTTCATCCTGCTCAGCGGATGCCTCCCCTTCTACGGCAAAGGAGGTCTTGAGGCCATCATCAGGGGCAAGTANAAGGTAAGGTGGCAGCATCATCATCAGCAGTGTCATCATCATGCAGCAGTGTCATCATCATCAGGGGCAAGTACAAGGTAGGGTGGCAGTCATCATCAGCAGTGTCATCATCATCATCAGCAGTGTCATCAGCATCAGCAGCAGTGTCATCAGCATCAGCAGCAGTGTCATCACACAGCAGTGTCATCATCATCAGCAGCAGTGGCGACATCATCACAGCAGTGTCATCATCATCAGCAGCAGTGTCATCAGCATCAGCAGCAGNATCATCATCATCAGCAGTGTCATCAGCAGTGTCATCATCATCATCAGTGATCATCATCATCAGCAGTGTCATCATCAGGGGCAAGTACAAGGTAAGGTGGCATCATCATCAGCAGCAGTTCATCACATCAGCAGTGTCATCATCATCAGCAGTACAAGGTAGGGTGGCAGCATCATCAGCAGCAGTGTCATGCATCAGCAGCATGCATCAGCATCAGCAGCAGTGTCATCAGCATCAGCAGTGTCATCATCATCAGCAGCAGTGTCATCAGCATCAGCAGGTCATCATCATCAGCAGCAGTGCATCATCATCATCAGCAGTGTCATCATCATCAGCAGCAGTGTCATCAGCATCAGCAGCAGCATCATCATCAGCAGCAGTGTCATCATCATCATCATCAGCATCATCATCATCATCAGCAGTGTCATCATCATCAGCAGCAGTAAGGTCATCATCATCAGCAGCAGTGTCATCATCATCAGCAGTGTCATCATCATCAGGGGCAGCAAGGTAGGGTCAGCATCATCAGCAGCAGTGTCATCAGCATCACAGCAGTGTCATCAGCATCAGCAGCAGTGTCATCACATCAGCAGCAGTGTCATCATCATCAGCAGCAGTGTCATCAGCAGGTCATCATCATCAGGTGTCATCATCATCAGCAGTGTCATCATCATCAGCAGCAGTGTCATCAGCATCAGCAGCAGCATCATCATCAGCAGCAGGTACATCATCAGCNGTGTCATCATCATCGTCATCATCATCAGCAGTGTCATCATCAGGGGCAAGTACAAGTAAGGTGNCATCATCATCAGCAGCAGTGTCATCTCATCAGCAGTGTCATCATCATCAGCAGCAGTGTCATCAGCATCATCATCAGCAGCAGTGTCATCATCAGCAGTGTCATCATCAGCAGTGTCATCATCATCAGCAGCATCATCAGCATCAGTAGTGCATCATCATCAGCAGCAGTGTCATCATCATCAGCAGTGTCATCATCAGCAGGTATCAGCTCATCATCAGCAGCAGCAGCGTCATCATCATCGTCATCATCATCAGGGCAAGTACAAGGTAAGGTGGCAGCATCATCAGCAGCAGTGTTCATCATCAGCAGCAGTGTCATCAGCATCAGCGTCATCATCATCATCAGCAGCAGTGTCATCACATCAGCAGTGTCATCATCATCAGGGGCAAGTACAAGGTAAGGTGGCATCATCATCAGCAGTGTCATCATCATCAGCAGCAGTGTCATCAGCAGTGTCATCATCATGGGCAGTACAAGGTAAGGTGGCATCATCATCAGCAGCAGTGTCATCAGCATCAGCAGTGTCATCATCAGCANGTACAAGGTAAGGTGGCATCATCATCAGCAGCATCATCATCNGCAGTATATCATCATCAGCATGGCATCATCAGCATCATCAGCATCATCATCAGCAGTGTCATCATCAGGGGCAAGTACAAGGTAAGGTGGCAGCATCATCATCAGCAGGCNTGTCATCAGCATCAGCAGTGTCATCATCAGGGGCAAGTACAAGGTAAGGTGGCAGCATCATCATCAGCAGCATCAGCAGTATCATCATCAGCAGCAGCATCATCAGCAGCAGTGTCATCATCATCATCAGCAGTGTCATCATCATCAGGGGCAAGTACAAGGTAAGGTGGCACATCATCATCAGCAGTGTCATCATCATCAGCAGTGTCATCATCATCAGCAGCAGTGTCATCATCATCAGCAGTGTCATCATCAGGGCAAGTACAAGGTAAGGTGGCAGCATCATCATCAGCAGCGTCATCATCAGCAGTGTCATCATCATCAGCAGTGTCATCATCATCAGCAGTGTCATCATCATCAGGGGCAAGTACAAGGTAAGGTGGCATCATCATCAGCAGTGTCATCATCATCAGCAGTGTCATAATCATCATCAGCAGTGTCATCATCATCAGCAGTGTCATCATCATCNGGGGCAGTACAAGGTAAGGTGGCATCATCATCATCATCAGCAGTGTCATCATCATCAGCAGTGTCATCATCATCAGCAGTGTCATCATCAGGGCAAGTATAAGGTAAGGTGGCATCATCAGCAGCAGTGTCATCATCATCAGCAGTGTCATCATCATCAACAGTGTCAGCAGCATTATCAGTGACAGCATCATCAGCTGCATCATCATCATTAGCATCATCATCATCATCATTTGCAGCATTATCATCATTAGCATCATCAGCATTNAAATCATCATTATTATCATCAGCATTAGCATCATCATCAGCATTAGCATCATCGTCATCATCTTGTAGTGAGTCCAATTGAGTCACAGACGTTGTCTTGGGAGCAACACTCTTCATTACTCAACACAACATCACACACACACACATACAC
>WFAB01003234.1:0-19303 GCA_018977245.1 Lethenteron camtschaticum | reverse complement strand
TGTCCACAATGCAGGTGGGACTGTTACCAACTCATTCAAGCTAAACAAGCCTCAGAAAGTCCTGGATGTTACTAATCACGTAGGGTCATTATGTAGCCTAACCCAAAAATCAATTGTGAATTATGTCACGATATAGACCTTCTAAAGTCGACAAAGTTTTTGAGACAGTATTACTAAAGACATTATACACTGATACAAGATTCTTTAGACTTTATATTCCTGGAAATGACTCTTCCATTGGCTAGAGTACCAGGGGTCCTCAAACTACGGCCCGCGGGCCACATGCGGCCCGCCGAGGACATTTATCCGGCCCATGGTCACTAATTGGGCTGCGCTGGTGAGCACTCATTGGGCTGCGGTGGTGAGCACTGATTGGGCTGCGGTGGCGAGCACTGGCCCCCTGTTTAAAAAGTTTGAGGACCCCTGGGCTAGACTCTCATTGCTGACCTCCCATACTGGCACATTGGATTCCTCCGGTCTCAATGAAGATTCTGATTCATTGTCCCAGATGGTCGCGAGATTTGTCGCCATTCGCTTTGATGTATATATATCTTTATGTATTTATGTTGAACTTGCTTACTACCGAACATAGCCAACAGTGCTAATCGGAGGTGCCGGGGAAGGACAGCAACTAAAAACCAAAAAGGTACGAGAAAAGCTCCAACAGTCACTTGCTTTAGTGATAAAATTGCTAAGTTGGCAACCCTACGTGGGAAGGGATGTGGCGCTTGATGCCTTTAGAGATGCCTCTGCTTTCCTTTCGTACTCAAACACATGGAATCGTATGCTCATGTTACTTGGAATTACAAAACTCTAGGCCGAGCTTACTTCCTACCTGGATGGGACCCCAGGGCTCCTCACGCACTGCTGTCCCTTGACAGGGTCGCACGGGAGGTCTTCCACCCCGTGTCTCACCGAAGACCAGTTGTTGCCCAGGCTCTTACTTAATACAGCAGTTGCAGGCCGGAATCCAGGGCAACCGGATGCTGCGGATTCACAGGGACTGCCCGACATTTTTTTCTATTTCTTTATAATGGGTTAAATTGCAACGTTTATACCGCTACGAATAAATACGGTGTAATTTTGTAGTCATCGCCATAGTGTCACTTTCTGTGTGTAATCTATGGTGTAAACAGCATGGAACGTGACCCTGATAATGTGAAGGGTTTACTCTACTTGCTGCCTCCAGCCGGCTGCCACTGAGCTCGCCTCACAATTTGATGGGTGCAAGTTCAAATCCTGGGCAAGAAAATTACTCGGCTCATATGCCGTCTTGGGGTGATAATATCAGCAGCAATTTATGTGACGCAAACATTGGTCGTCTTTGAGTGAAAAGAGCGCTCGGGTCATATGAATATGCAGTTTCCATCACTGGGGCCACAAGTGGAGATGAGGGTTGCCCACTTTACATTTGAGCAGAAAAACAACTTGATATTATTATTCCGTTATTTAATATCATGCATAGCATGTGGACATGGTCCATTTAATACCTTTTAGTGATGCAATAAATTAGCTTAGTAATGGGTTCAGCTTGTATCATGTATATGCACACACACACACAATGATTACCATGAGATCGTCATGCTATTGGACCAACAATTTATTCTGGTGATCATCAAAGATTAAAAGGAAGACTAGGAAAAAATAAATAAAGCAACACGTGATTCTCCCGTGCGTTACAAGAAGTATGAAGTGGTGGAATGTTTTGTTTAAAGACCACCACCGTGCACAGACAGAAAGTGTACATGCAATCAAGAATCTGCGCGATGTGCGCTGCCGGTATATAAGTACACTGCCGGTATATAAATACACTGCTGCTCTGCCTGGCGTGAATCAGAGCTGCTGCTGCTGCTTCTTGTGTGGGGCTGGCCAGCTGGCACGGCAAGCCGGCAGTGCGACCACCCACTGCTAGGGCACTGGCTCTCGTCTGGGGATGTCATCGTGTGCGTGCTGCCATGGTGACATGCGACGCTTGGACGTGCAGCGTGGAGGTCGCCGGTTAGATTCCTTCTTCCAGCTCGGCGGTTTAAACAATGGGGGGGGGGGGGAGTTTATTACATTTCACAACCACTTCTGTACACCCAACAGTAAACATGGGTTCACCACGGTTAGGGTAAAGTGTGGGTACTTCGACGGCTTCCAAAACGTCTGATCAGCATGAAAGAGTAGGCCCAATACATGTTTAGAGGGGTTATCTTGTGCTCAACCTCGTGGAGGCCCTTCATCCAGCAGTGGTGTGAGAAGGCAGTTGCAGGCTGCACCTTTACCTTAACAGTTAATGCTCATGAATCATTTAACTAAAATCAATAAGCCTTGAGTTTTTGGGATTTACGACCTCAACTCCCTCAGTAGAGCGGTGTTAATAGCATGCGGTTCCTTAAGCAGTCATGCAATTGCATTCCCCTAAACGCACAAGCATGTGTTGTCGCATGAAAGTGTGATGAAACATGTTTCATGAAAATCTAAAAATATTTATGCCTCAACAGATTGTGGCTAATACAAATCAAAACGTGGATGAGGCGCCTATTTCACGATCATAATTAAATCATGTGGAATCCGTCTACCCCAGGTTAACCTGCACCAACGCATCTCAGCGTTGTTCAGCCACCGTAACTCACACGCAAGGCACGCTCCGGTGTGCTGGATAAAATAGGCCAGATTCAGGCACAGCCCTGCAATTTCTAGCTTACGTCACTGCTAGCAGAAGGTAGCCGTATATATTTATCAACATTTATCATCAATAAGGCAATGCTCGTGTCAAGGGTGCTTGTGAGTTACAGATTATATCCAGTGTCGGTGATGACACCCAACGACTCCCTCCACTCCCCAAAGGCAACACGAAACAATCGTTAGATTGTTCTATTTAAATTCTCAATGTCAGAATTCACGATGTCCCCCGGATCTGTGTTTCGGTGCTGTAGATAGCTTCTTATAGACCAAGTAGGAAACCTATTGGTCATGTTTGCTCTCCCATTCAAAGATATCTTTCTTGAGTCCGTGAATTGCATTGCATTTTGCAGAACTTGAGATTGAATTGCTTATCTTAAGTGCAATAGCATGCAACTTGCATTGAGTTCCTCTGCCTCGGGGCTTAGAGCTTGTACAAGGTTCATTGAATAAAGCAGTCTGAGCATCGGGATGTGCACATCGATGAATGAACACTAGGCGAGTAACAATGCAAAGATTCGTCCATTTAAATAGACTGTTGCCCATGATACATACGCTAATTCACGCAGGCAATTATTCAGCAATCACAATTTATTCAAATGGTATGCACATTTTACATTTATGTTAATATGCCGAATGAAACCCTCTAAAAGCGACGTAGCACACTAACGAGTTAGTAAAAATGAGGCAACGACAATCTATCCTTGAATAGATACATGGACCTCAATCGTGCCAATGTAACTGCGGTGGGGATGACTGTGAGTGACCTTTGATTTAAAGCTTTCGTGACTGCAGGGATTCATCTTCTTGGTTATTTCGGTAAAGTCACGTAGAAGGGAAGTAATAAAATAATAAAAATAAAACATAATAAAATTATTCTCACGACGTTTCGGCAACTGCAGCTTCCTTTGATGCTGTTAATCCTGCATAATGCACATGCATATGTAGTACTAATCACATTCCTGCATTTCACATAAATATGCTAAATTCCTTTTGATATGCAAATTCCTTTGTCAAGGCGCCCAGCTTATATATATGCTCCAAGCTCGTGTGCTGCTTCATTCAGACTCTGTCGCCTCGACGGACCTGGTTTTCACCTGAGGACGGCTGCTTGCGTTGTGGCCGAAACGTCGTGAGAATAATTTTATTATGTTTTATTTTTATTATTTTATTACTTCCCTTCTACGTGACTTTACCGAAAGAACCAAGAAGATGTGAGTGACCTGTAGCATGACGACTGAATGGCATAGTGCGCCCTGAGCTTCAGACCGTCCACTGGTTTCATCGCTGCGTGAGTCCGGTTCGAGTGAAACCTTCACGCCAGACGCAGCCAGTCGTGACAGGGCTTACACCGCCGATCCTCTACGCTCCAGAACCCTCTTCATTCCAGATGCGCTACTTAGGACTTCAGCACAGAACCGCACCAGTGCTTGCTCGGTGAATCTGATGGTTATTCGCTCTCCCGAGCCACCCTGGCGCACGGAGCGTAGAGCGTGAGATTAGCCTCGCCGACGTGTGCTGCTCGTGAGAGTCCCCGGCGTGCGAGAGGGGGCATCGGCTGAGGCTGCGCGATGACCCCCGCAGTGGAAACTGCTCCTCTCAATGACCGCTGTGCCCATCGTGAGGCTACAGGGGCACTCGGTAACTGCCGCACCGCTCAAATCCACGCACCGTTTTGTAATTAACGTTAAACTATTACATCGGCTAATTACGAAAGTGTGTTTGAATTGTCTTCTTGGTTCTTTCGGTAAAGTCACGTAGAATGGAAATAATAAAATAATAAAAATAAAACATAATAAAATAATTCTCACGACGTTTCAGCCACAACAAAAGTAGCCGTCCTCAGACAGAGTCTCCTCGACAGACCTGGTCTTCACCTGAGGACGGCTACTTGCGTTGTGACCAAAACGTCGTGAGAATTATTTTATGTTTATTTTTATTATTTTATTATTTCCATTTTACGTGACTTTACCGAAAGAACCAAGAAGATGAATCCCTGCAGTCACAAAGCTTTGAATCGAAATTTAAATGTGTTTGAATTGACTTATAAGACAGCGCAGTGACGTTGCGTGCTTGGCATGAGCGCCGGGATAAGCAACGAAATGGGGACCAACCGATACAATTTCCCTCCCCTCTATATCACAGTTTGGTGCCTGGGCTCCTGAGAACGATTGTTTAAGGGCGCTTTATAAATTTTAATTATAATATTCAAGCCATGGAGCCCAGTACAGTTGCAATGCCACTGATCTTGGTAGCCATGCCACTGTGACTCTGCATTGAGACAGCTGCTTTTAAAAGGTAGAATTGGGAGAGAAAAATGCTATATTATGACAATGATATTTACCCAGAACCATCCTATTGAGTCTCAACACTTGTTCTCAGGAGGGCCTTGCATTGAGATGCTTGGCCAATACCATTCACGAATGTTGAGTATGTGGGAGGAAACTGGAGTGCCCAGAGGAAACCCACTCACCATGCATGAGAGATACAGTAATAACACTCAAATGTCCACACACGTAGATTCAATCGACAGACAAGTTCAATGTATTTAATCTGTATGTGGATTGAGCCTGTTGATGATGTCGTCCACAGCCTCATGCCTACATCACGTGATTGTCATCCATCTAAGCACTAACCAGGCTGGTGCCTCCTTAGCATCTGAAATCCTATCAAATGTGGCACACGGATATTTATCTATCAGTTATAGATTTCCAAGTTTGACGATTAGAGTGGACTCCACGTGCTGTTAGCTTGGCTAATGCATGAGGTAGACATGATACATTTGTTGCAAATTATCATACAGTGAGGGAAAAAAGTATTTGATCCCCTGCTGATTTTGTACGTTTGCCCACTGACAAAGAAATTATCAGTCTATATTTTTAATGGTAGGTTTATTTGATCAGTGAGAGACAGAATAACAACAACAAAATCCAGAAAAACGCATGTCAAAAATGTTATAAATTGATTGGCATTTTAATGAGGGAAATAAGTATTTGACCCCTCTGCAAAACATGACTTAGTACTTGGTGGCAAAACCCTTGTTGGCAATCACAGAGGTCAGACGTTTTTTGTAGTTGGCCACCAGGTTTGCACACATCTCAGGAGGGATTTTGTCCCACTCCTCTTTGCAGATCTTCTCCAAGTCATTAAGGTTTCGAGGCTAACGTTTGGCAACTCGAACCTTCAGCTCCCTCCACAGATTTTATATGGGATTAATGTCTGGAGACTGGCTAGGCCACTCCAGGACCTTAATGTGCTTCTTCTTGAGCCACTCCTTTGTTGCCTTGGCCGTGTGTTTTGGGTCATTGGCATGCTGGAATACCCATCCACGACCCATTTTCAATGCCCTGGCTGAGGGAAGGAGGTTCTCACCCAAGATTTGACGGTACATGGCCCTGTCCATCGTCCCTTTGATGTGGTGAAGTTGTCCCGTCCCCTTAGCAGAAAAACACCCCCAAAGCATAATGTTTCCACCTCCATGTTTGACGGTGGGGATGGTGTTCTTGGGGTCATAGGCAGGATTCCTCCTCCAAACACGGCGAATTGAGTTGATGCCAAAGAGCTCCATTTTGGTCTCATCTGACCACAACACTTTCACCCAGTTGTCCTCTGAATCATTCAGATATTCATTGGCAAACTTCAGACGGGCATATATATATATATGTGCTTTCTTGAGCAGGGGGGACCTTGCGGGTGCTGCAGGATTTCAGTTCTTCACGACGTAGTGTGTTACCAACTGTTTTCTTGGTGACTATGGTCCCAGCTGCCTTGAGATCATTGACAAGATCCTCCCGTGTAGTTCTGGGCTGATTCCTCACCGTTTTCATGATCATTGCAACTCCACGAGGTGAGATCTTGCTTGGAGCCCCAGGCTGAGTGAGATTGACAGTTCTTTTGTATTTCTTCCATTTGCGAATAATCACACCAACTGTTGTCACCTTCTCACCAAGCTGCTTGGCGATGGTCTTGTAGCCCATTCCAGCCTTGTGTAGGTCTACAATCTTGTCCCTGACATCCATGGAGAGCATTTTGGTCTTGGCCATGGTGGAGAGTTTGGAATCTGATTGATTGCTTCTGTGAACAGGTTTCTTTATATAGGTAACGAGCTGAGATTAGGAGCATTCCCTTTAAGAGTGTGCTCCTAATCTCAGCTCGTTACCTATATAAAAGACACCTGGGAGCCAGAAATCGTTCTGATTGAGAGGGGGTCAAATACTTATTTCCCTCATTAAAATGCAAATCAATTTATAACATTTTTGACATGCGTTTTTCTGGATTTTGTTGTTGTTATTCTGTCTCTCGCTGTTCAAATAAATCTACCATTAAAATTATAGACTGATAATTTCTTTGTCAGTGGGCAAACGTACACAATCAGCAGGGGATCAAATACTTTTTTCCCTCGCTGTAGATACTCCACAATGTTTAAGGCTTGAGCTCTAAATATGGGGCACACAAGCTAATAGGTCACTTGTAAAGCATGCTTGACACAGCCAAATGACCTCTGAGTAACATCGATGCCTCGTTGTACAAGGTGGGAGCCCAAGACTATCTCACAAAGCATCCTGGTCAATGGAGAAGAGTACATGGAGGGTAACTTGAAATCTGTCGTGGTACACATCAACCTGAATCACAAGCCACTGGATTTAAAATGTTAAATTGAGTTTTTATTTTATTTTGCTTATTCCAGATGCCGCATTGCCAGTGATCGATGTTGCCTTAATAATGCAATCAAATCGATTTTTCATTTTTGTTTTCAGGGTTGCATCTTCATTTAAATCATGCTTTAAATCATTCCTTCAATTTTGCTTTAAATCATGCTTTAAGCCATGCTGGCCTCCTGGTTGCAGAGAAAGAGCTGGCACGGCAACAGGGCGCTTCTGCCAGCCTCACCCTGTTTACCGATCCGGGAGTGGGTGGGTGGGCTACCTCCATTAGCAATCATCGTCAGCACAACTCTGGACTTAAACACAATGCTGATGGAGATGAGGCTAACGCCTGCTCTGGTGTGACTGGATACAAAAGCAATACGAAGATTGGCTCGTACACCACGGTTGGCGACTTTAACATTTAATTGGCGATGCGCAGTGTATATTCGATGTGAAGGCTGCATGGAATATTTATTTGGGTGGGAACACATTGGTGGCAAAAAGTGCCGTAATGTATGTGGCCAGCACTGGTGACCTAATCGGCTCAGTATTTGAATTATTAATGACGGCAAGATCTCTATTAGACAGGAGGAAGTGTTCCAGGCAGTGCGTCATCGCAGAAGCAGTGCTGGCATACGCCGTGCATGCTGACCATGGCTGTTCCTGTTGCCAGGCAGAGACAATGCCCTACTTGCTTAATGACACAAAAGCATTAAAATACTCTTGTAGGCACACACGCAAAGTATCATTCCTTTTAAAAAGCACTGCAGTCACTTCCTGCTTGAAGCAATTATTAAAGATGATCGCCGTGCAGGATAAGTAAATGAAGCCACTTTTTCAATCCCATTTTACGCTGGCACACAAGTGAGAGCATGTAGTTAGCTTACAATGATTTTTAATTAATGTAATGTATTGTTACTCCTCGGTTAAACACGTGAAAGCTCCTAGGCCATACTTAATAAAGGCATTGACTCCCAGCAGTGCAAACACGGCTACGATGTGCATATGGCACAAAGCTGCGACGGAAAAGCATTGTATCAAATGAGTCACTACGACAGTATTGTGCGCACTAGTTAATTAATTGGCTATATAATGTTCATGTTTTCACCTCTAAGGCTGCGGAATGGTAGGAGTCTACCAGCATAAGACTGACCATACTATATTCTATATTTCTCCACTGTCGATATTTTTCTATTAAAATTTTACTTAGAGAATTTGAGTGCATCATGGGACCTCCTTTGCCAGTACCAAAAATATGAGAATAGCTTTTCCCCTTTTTTCTGGCAACAAAACAGCTGTGTTAAGATGTTGAAAACACCAAACTGAAACCTTTTACAAAAAATCATGTCTGCATTAACCACAATACTTGTGGTCAGAATGCAAACAAAAACGTACTCTGATAATATATACATTGTCTTTGAAACTGATTGGTCCACACCAGAGACAGCTTTCTTTTGAGGCTCGTCTCATAACGGTGTTAGATCAGAGGACGCCAAAAATCATACAGCACAAAGACAACGCACTACCAGAGTAACGAGGGCTCGGAGCGAGTATCTACATCATGGGACCTCCTTTGCCAGGACCAAAAATATGAGAATAGGTTTTCCCCTCATTACTCTGATAGTGCGTTGTCTTTGTGCTGTACGCCTTTTGGTGTCCTCTGGTCTAACACCGTTTTGAGACGAGGCTCAAAAGAAAGCTGTCTCTGGTGTGGACCAATCAGTTTCAAAGACAATGCATATATTATGAGAGTACAAATCTTGACTTAAAGCTTTCGTGACTGCAGGAATTCATATTCTTTGGGTCTTTCGGTGAAGCCACGTAGATAAGAACATAAATCAAAATCACTACGTTTCGATTGCAACACAAGCAATCTTCTTCAGGTGAAGAAGAGAGGGGAAAATCTGCTGAGGTAGGCTGCTTATAAAGGTTTAGAGATGGGCGGGGCAGCCAATGCCAATGTAGGAGCGAGTAGGAGAGAGAGATTTGAGGAGCGAGTAGGAGAGAGAGATTTGAGGAGCGAGTAGGAGAGAGAGATTTGAGGAGCGAGTAGAAGAGAGAGATTTGAGGAGCGAGTAGAAGAGAGATTTGAGGAGCGAGTAGAAGAGAGAGAGATTTGAGGAGCGAGTAGAAGAGAGAGATTTGAGGAGCGAGTAGGAGAGAGAGATTTGAGGAGCGAGTCGGAGAGAGAGATTTGAGGAGCGAGTCGGAGAGAGAGATTTGAGGAGCGAGTAGAAGAGAGAGATTTGAGGAGCGAGTAGAAGAGAGATTTGAGGAGCGAGTAGAAGAGAGATTTGAGGAGCGAGTAGAAGAGAGAGATTTGGGGGCGAGTAGAAGAGAGAGATTTGAGAGCGAGTAGAAGAGAGAGATTTGAGGAGCGAGTAGAAGAGAGAGATTTGGGGAGCGAGTCGAGAGAGAGATTGGGGAGCGAGTAGAAGAGAGAGATTTGAGGAGCGAGTAGAAGAGAGAGATTTGAGGAGCGAGTCGGAGAGAGAGATTTGGGGAGCGAGTAGAAGAGAGAGATTTGAGGAGCGAGTAGAAGAGAGATTTGAGGGAGCGAGTAGAAGAGAGAGATTTGAGGAGCGAGTAGGAGAGAGAGATTTGAGGAGCGAGTCGGAGAGAGAGATTTGAGGAGCGAGTCGGAGAGAGAGATTTGAGGAGCGAGTAGAAGAGAGAGATTTGAGGAGCGAGTAGAAGAGAGATTTGAGGAGCGAGTAGAAGAGAGAGATTTGAGGAGCGAGTCGGAGAGAGAGATTTGAGGAGCGAGTAGAAGAGAGAGATTTGGGGAGCGAGTAGGAGAGAGAGATTTGAGGAGCGAGTAGAAGAGAGAGATTTGAGGAGCGAGTAGAAGAGAGAGATTTGAGGAGCGAGTAGAAGAGAGAGAGATTTGAGGAGCGAGTAGGAGAGAGAGATTTGGGGAGTGAGTAGAAGAGAGAGATTTGGGGAGTGAGTAGAAGAGAGAGGATTTGAGGAGCGAGTAGAAGAGAATGGAGGAGAATTTGAGGAGCGAGTAGAAGAGAGAGATTTGAGGAGCGAGTAGGAGAGAGAGATTTGAGGAAGAAGAGAGATTTGGGGAGTGAGTAGAAGAGAGAGATTTGAGGGAGCGAGTAGAAGAGAGAGAGATTTGAGGAGCGAGTAGAAGAGAGAGATTTGAGGAGCGAGTAGAAGAGAGAGATTTGAGGAGCGAGTCGGAGAGAGAGATTTGGGGAGCGAGTAGGAGAGAGAGATTTGAGGAGCGAGTAGAAGAGAGAGAGATTTGAGGAGCGAGTAGAAGAGAGATTTGGGGAGCGAGTAGAAGAGAGAGAGATTTGAGGAGCGAGTAGAAGAGAGAGAGATTTGAGGAGCGAGTCGGAGAGAGAGATTTGAGGAGCGAGTAGAAGAGAGAGATTTGGGGAGCGAGTAGGAGAGAGAGATTTGGGGAGCGAGTAGAAGAGAGAGATTTGAGGAGCGAGTCGGAGAGAGAGAGATTGAGGAGCGAGTAGGAGAGAGAGATTTGGGGAGCGAGTCGGAGAGAGAGATGGGCGGGGCCACTGGCGGAGCCATTGGGGGTGTGGTGGTACGTGCCCCCCAATGATCCGATCGAATCCCTAATTTCGATCTGATCATTGGGGTTTATTAGTAATACATCGGCATTTTGCGACCCCCACCGCCACTGTGTAGCATATTATTACGTGCCAGGTACAAACTGAGCAATCACTGGAAGGACGTTATTAACCAGCTTAGGTCATAACTGGCTGTGATGTTCCTGTCCTACCTACCTATGTTAGCAGTTATTTTCGACTCTCTGAGTTACATTCACTAACACAGCCAACCTTTAGGTGTGTTAGTAAATGGTGGCTTTCCACTACGTCGTCCGGGCCTTCGCCGAGCTTACATTTACAAGCAAATTTCTCTCTCCTACTCGCTCCTCAAATATCTCTCTCCTACTCGCTCCAACATTGGCATTAGCTACCCCGCCCATCTCTAAACCTTTATAAACAGCCTGCCTCAGCAGATTTCCCCCTCTTTTTAAATCCTTTATATTAAGTTTGCTTGCTTGCTTGCGTGCTTGCTTGCTTGCTTACGACCGTGCAAATCTTTCGGTCGTTTTTTAACCCACTTCGCGTGATCCAATCGAGCTGACATTTTCCACACAGACTCGTTGTGCGTGACAATTAATTTTCGTGAAATTTTTTTTCCAAAATTTTACACTGTTTAGGGAAATTTTAAATATTTAATTACCAATTGCTTAATGCTGGCAGACAATCATCTGACCCATGGGTGGCAGCCATCTCAAGCCAGAGGATGACAGGACTCTAGCCGCCACGCATATAAAGGATTTAGAGTGAAAAACTTTGTTTTTACGGGTTAATTTGTAATCCTTTATATTAAGTTCGCTTGCTTGCTTGCTTGCGTGCTTGCTTGCTTGCTTGCGTCCTTGCTTGCTTGCTTACGACCGTGCAAATCTTTCGGTCGTTTTTTAACCCACTTCCCGTGATCCAATCGAGCTGACATTTTCCACACAGACTCGTTGTGCGTGACAATTAATTTTCGTGAAATTTTTTTTCCAAAAAAATACACTGTTTAGGGAAATTTTAAATATTTAATTACCAATTGCTTAATGCTGGCAGACAATCATCTGACCCATGGGTGGCAGCCATCTCAAGCCAGAGGATGACAGGACTCTAGCCGCCACGCATATAAAGGATTTAGAGTGAAAAACTTTGTTTTTACGGGTTAATTTGTAATCCTTTATATTAAGTTCGCTTGCTTGCTTGCTTGCGTGCTTGCTTGCTTGCTTGCGTCCTTGCTTGCTTGCTTACGACCGTGCAAATCTTTCGGTCGTTTTTAACCCACTTCCCGTGATCCAATCGAGCTGACATTTTCCACACAGACTCGTTGTGACAGACAATTAATGTTCGTGAAAAAAATGCAAAAATTTTACACTTTTTAGGCAAAAAAATATTATTTTACATTTATTCAAATAGAACTCATTCATGGCTTTGGCTGAACGTCACAGTATAGGAGCCCAGAGCGTAACCCCTCCACAGGCCGTGGCGGAGTAGCGCAGTTGGTAGCGCCCTCGCTTCCCATGCCATAGGTCGCGGGATTGATCCCCGCGTCCTCCACAGGCGAATATATTTTAAATCCTTTATATTTAAGTTCGCTTGCTTGCTTAGGACCGTGCAAATCTTTCGCTCGTTTTTTAACCCACTTCCCGTGATCCAATCGAGCTGACATTTTCCACACAGACTCGTGTGTGACAATTAATTTTCGTGAATTTTTTTTCTCCAAAATTTTACACTGTTTAGGGAAAACAAATTAAATATTTAATTACCAATTGCTTAATACTGGCAGACAATCATCTGACCCATAGATTGCAG
This sequence comes from Lethenteron camtschaticum, assembly GCA_018977245.1. Classification (NCBI taxonomy): domain Eukaryota; kingdom Metazoa; phylum Chordata; class Hyperoartia; order Petromyzontiformes; family Petromyzontidae; genus Lethenteron; species Lethenteron camtschaticum. Next base: position 6,627 of record WFAB01003234.1, on the reverse strand, counting down.
CCATCTCAAGCCAGAGGACGAGAGGACTCTAGCCGCCACGCATATAAAGGATTTAGAGTGAAAAACTTTGTTTTTACGGGTTTACTTGTATTAAGTTCGCTTGCTTGCTTGCTTGCGTGCTTGCTTGCTTACGACCGTGCAAATCTTTCGGTCGTTTTTTAACCCACTTCCCGTGATCCAATCGAGCTGACATTTTCCACACAGACTCATTGTGCGTAGCAATTAATTTTCGTGAAAACATTTTTCCAAAATTTTACACTGTTTAAGGAAAATGTTTTAAATATTTAATTACCAATTGCTTAATGCTGGCAGACAATCATCTAACCCATAGGTGGCAGCCATCTCAAGCCAGAGGACGAGAGGACTCTAGCCGCCATGCATATAAAGAATTTAGAGTGAAAAACTTTTATTTTTACAGGTTAATTTTTTTCACCTGAAGACGATTGCCTGTGTTGCGATCGAAACGTCGTGATTTTGATTTTATAATTTTGTTATCTACGTGGCTTTACCGAAAGAGCCAAAGAATATTAATTCCTGCAGTTTGGTGTTTTTAACATCTTAACAGCTGTTTTGTTGTCAGAAAAAAGGGGAAAACCTATCATATTTTGGTACTGGCAAAGGAGGTCCTATGATGTAGATGCTCACCCCGAGCTCTCATTACTCTGATAGTGCGTTGTCTTTGTGCTGTTTGCCTTTTGGCGTCCTCTGGTCTAACACCGTTTTGAGACGAGGCTGAAAAGAAAGCTGTCTCTGGTGTGGACCAATCAGTTTCAAGGACAATGCATATATTATCAGAGTACGTTTATGTTTGCATTCTGACCACACGTATTGTGGTTAATGCACACATGATTCCTCGTAAAAGGTTTCAGTTTGGTGTTTTTAACATCTTAACACAGCTGTTTTGTTTCCAGCAAAAAAGGGGAAAACCTATTCTCATAATTTTAGTGCACTTGCTTCTGATCATTGCTTCTACATTATTTGCTTGTTACTTATTTTAGTATTTTATAATATGTTGTCATGCTATGCTTTTGTATTCCTTGAAACGTTGGTCTACATTGTAATTGCCTATTATAAGGCGGTGGTAATGATGAGGGTGCATGGAGCGTTTCATTGTGTTTATGCTGTTATCCACAACGGATGAGAGTGGTGGGTTTGGCCACGGAGTGAAGTCACAGATAAGAGGAATCGCCCTCGGATCGCCTGCACAATCTGCAGCGCTGCGGCAGTGGGGTTCCTCAACTGCCTCACATTCCACATCTAGGGTGTCAATCGTTTCATACATATATACCAAGAGTTGGAATAAATAATTAAAGTGAACATCGGCACTTGCTCACCTCATCTCTCACCCCTGAAGATGAGGTGAGTGAAACTGCGACCTTGAACAGTACGCAACTGTTCAATGATTTGCAGAGGCTGTTGACGCCACTGTGAAGGTTTTGTCATCGTTCATCGTCATTTTCCACTGCTCGATGAAGGCCTATCCGTGCCGTGGTAGGAAACGGCCGTTGTTTTGACCATATTTCACCGAACTTCTCCGTCCAGATCAGATAATACTCACCAATGATGGTAACCGTGTATGCAAATTGAAGCCAGATTGCCAGGTTCGTAGTGCCACTGCACTCCCCAGGAGATCTTGTAATCTAACATCCCAAGGACAAGCGCCAAGGACATGGGTTTGATTCCCAGAATCGGTGACAATTTGCTTTTTGGCAGTTACAATTTTACATTGTATGTAATAAACATTACTGGCTGAAGGGGTCATGTTAACCCATTATATACAACAACGTCGGCGATTTGATTAATGCGTTGTGAATTAGAAGTACCAATATCAACCGAGTGACACTGCTTTCAAGTTAAGCGACATGGATTTTACATGTATAATTATTAATATAGTTATACCATTAAAAATCCTGCTTTATTCTTCACGTGTCAGTTGGCTCCTGCCGCTGTTCACCAAACCCCTGCCACTGCTCAATGGAGGGGTGGGGAGTGTGGGGGCTTGCATGGTCAAAGTCTATCGTTCTCCTTACAAGTGAAGTATGGGAATTGACGGCAGGAACTTCTTGACGGGTAACACACTTTTATTAAATCCTTTAGGTATCACAATACAACGTGTGGTCTTTCTTCTTCCTCCGACACACTCCACTAATCTCGTGTAAGCTCTAGGCCTCTGGCTACACCCGATACACTTGACTCGTGTAGACCCTATGCCTCTGGCTACACACCATATACTCGACTCGTGTAAGCCCTATGCCTCTGGCTACACAATACACTCGACTCGTGTAAACCTATGGCTACACCCACTACACTCGCCTCTGGGTTACACAGAGTCCCGGTCCCCTTAGGACAGCGGGGCTAGGTACCGCAGGGCTCTAGGTCTTCATCCCCGTCTTCATTCTTCGCTGGTTACACACTGCCCTCACGCCTGTGTGCATCCCCTTTTATAGCCCCTGCTCACGAGAGGCGGAGCTGATGCGTACTTCAGCATGAGCATCGCTCCTTAATGAACCAATCACGACGCACTCTCTCTACGATCCGGTTTCCCCAGCGCGTGTTAACACTCCTCCACCAATCCCACCGCGCTGCCACCCGGTCACTCCCTCTCAGCACGTCACCGGTCCACAGCCAATCAGTACCCCGTAACCACGACCCCGCGCTGACCCCTGATCCTCCACCGTCAGCGCACGTCACCACCTACACAGCCAATCATTACGCGCTGGCATACGATCTCTAATCCCAGCGCGTATCACCTCTACATCACCCCTCCCACATAGCTTGCAGCCGGCCCGGCTGTTAACCAACAACACAACCTAACGTCAATGCAGTAACAAAGAACCTCCACCTCTCAGTGTGCCCCGTAACGCAACAACAACACAACACAACACTTAAATATGAAGTAATATACAGCCCGACGAACAACACAATAAAAGCGAACACCGGAAAACGAACACAATAAAAGCGAACACCGGAAAACGAACGCGCCAAGTGTCTTTGTGACTAAACGCAGTGCCGAGGCGCTCCGGCTGCCTCGACTCCTCACGTGGCAGGTCACACAAAGTAGCGCGACCTAGCGCGAGTCCGTCTGGCCGGTCCGTCGTATGGGACGGGACGTTGGCGACCGTCCGGTGGCTCCGGCCGCTCAAGATCCGGCCGCCGGTGGTCGGCAGCTGTCAGTTCCGAGACACCTGGGAGCGGATCAGGCGGAGACATGTGAGGAGCAGGCAAAGACAATTCCCCCTCAGGGTCGCTGGTCACGTCACATGCTCGGCCTCATGACACAAGGGGAGGCCATACGGAGGCGAGAACGGTTTCAGTCGGGAGGGGTGGACGTACCAACGGCGTTTTCCCCATTTTATCTGAACGCACTGGGGGCGTGCAACCCGCACGACCTCCACGGGTCCCCGCCACGGCTTCAACAATTTAGGCGACGTAGCCAAAGGTGCCTGCGGCAATGCAGCCAGGCCCTGTCACCTGGTTCCCAATTGTGCACGGACACCTTCCGTGCCCGCAACCGCTCGTTTGCAATTTGGCGAGCCCGTGAATTAAGCCGTGCGGCCTCCCTTGCCTCTGTCAGCTTATGAATATTAAATTTAATATGCTCTGCCAATTTCGAATTTGCTCGTGGTGCGGACAGACCCAGCTGCGTTTCCATGGGCGGGTCGGCTTCCCGACCGTACATCAGATAAAACGGGGAAAATCCCGTAGCCGCATGGGGGCCATTCTATACGCGGCGAGGACCCCAGGGACCTGCAGGTCCCAATCAACATGTGCCTCACACACCTGCTGGCACAACATAGAAGTCAATGTCCTGTTAAGCCTCTCCACCATCCCGTCCGTCTGCGGGTGGTACGGGGAGGTACGCACCTTCTTGGTACCCAACAGGTCGCACACCTCTTGCAGTAATTTACTCGAAAAATTCTTCCCTTGGTCAGTCAGCAAGCGTTCGGGAGCCCCTTGTCCAGGACGTAGCCCTGGACAAAGGCGTCCGTCACAGCCGCCGCCGACTGGTTGGCGAGTGGCCACGCCATAGGCCACCGGGTAAAATATTCGACCCCACCAACAGGTACTTATTACCCCTAGGCGTGACCGGAAAAGGCCCCAGAATGTCGAGTGCAACGAGCTCGTTAGTGCGCGAGACCTGGATGGATTGCAGCGGTGGATTAGCTGGCACAGGCGGTGGTTTCCGTCTGGCGCACTCAACACAACCCTTCAGAATGTTCACCACGTCACCCCCCATTCCCGGCCAATAATAGTCACGCTGAAGCAGGGCAAGCGTTTTGTTAACTCCCAAATGCAAGAGGCGTTCGTGTGCGGCCAAGACAACCTTCCCCTCACAGCAGCAGGCACCACAATCGCATGCCGCCGGGACAAACTGTCCCATCTCATCAATAGGCCTTGCTTAAGCTCGTAGGAGCCAGTTCGGTCGTGGTTACCTTCGGAACCCCCCGTCTTGCGGCGCAATGCCAGCAGGGAGCTGTCCGCCATTTGGAGACGGCCCCACTCAATCAATGACAGTGAGAGCAGCGAGTCCTGACCCCAGGGGTAGCGGGACCATCCCCAATTGGTGTGCTCGCGGCCGCAACCAACGCCTCCCTACCTTCCGTAACCGGCGGTTTACAGCGCGCCGATCCCGATAAGCACGCACATTTGTGACAAGGCAACAATCGCGACAGAGCATCGGCATTTGTGTGTCGCGCGCACAGCGAATCGACCCATTCGAGGTCCTCCTTCGGATTAACGTTTTGCGTGGGGCTCGGATCAGCCTGCGCAACCAGCCGCTCTTCCGCAGGGACGCGTACCGCGTGAGCTAGCACGGTGCCCTGCTGAATGACGGCCGGCCGCGACCCAGCGTTTAAACCCCTGACAACCGGATCCCTGTCAGCCCCAACCAAAGTGTGAGCCACCGACAAATCGAGACCTCCAACAGCCCTATTAGAAGGACCCAAAAGCGTGCCTTGATCCGAGGTCTCCCTCACCCATGGTTTCCGCAACCGGAGGGGAATTAACATTTGTGAACCCGGGGGCACGTGCACGGTCTGTGTTGCTAACGCTTGTATCGTAGCGCACGCCGTCCGAATTTCAGTAGGGTTCGTCAAAAATGAAATACGGCGACCCGATGGTAGTTCAATGCAACGCTGATCAATGAGAATTTTGATGGGCATTTTTGCCAAAAAATCTGTGCCCAATAGACAAGGAACCGCCAGGGAGGACGAAACGAAAACGGGTCCCGACAATTTGATATCCCCAATGCAAATAGATGCCCTAATCTGACCGATAATGCCCAACGATCCCCATTAGCGGCGTAAAATGGCACATCCACTGGAAGCAGCGGACGACATTGTACAGGGAGAATGTTGTAAATGAGATCCGATATAATAGTCGCCGATGCCCCCGTGTCCACTAACACCCTGACCTCGACCCCATCAATAGATCCCGTAACGACGGATGAACCCGCTCTGGCAGCCACTATTCTGTGCCCCAACTCCGACCATTTAATGTCTCCCCGGTCCCGGCCGAATCCCCTCTCCGAACCGAATCCCGAACTCTACTCGGCTCTCCCCCGCCGCAACGCGACGACCCATATGTGTCGAGTATGCGGGCCGAGCATGTGAGGTGCCGCGACTCGCCGGGGTTTGCAGGGACGACTTGGGGCCTTGGTCGTCGTCCAGCCGCGGTCCCATGGCGCGCTGACGTGGGCGCGGCAACCGGAGGCCACGTGGCCCCGGAGGCCGCAGTTATAGCAGGTGATGACATTCGTCGGAGATCTCGGTTGCTCCAGCTTGCGGGCCGCTCGCAGAGGCGAACGACCCCCGATCTCCAGTCCCCGGTCGTCCCGCGATAAACGCCTCCTCTCGTGGGCTGACGACTTGGGGCACGGTGACAACTGGGCCCGGAGTTGAGGCCACGGCAGCGTTGCAGACGACTCCCTGTTTACGTTGAAGGACCTCGTGCGCTTGTATGCTCGTGGCGACCCGTAAGGATGAAATATCGGTCTCATCGGCCGTGTTGATGGGGACCCCCAGGTCCTGCGCCAACTTGAGCAGCTGCTCCAAAACCATGGCATCTTGGCCCTCCTCGTCCATACGAGGGAACGCGGCGTCGGCGAGAGCAAGCAACGCCGTGCGGTAGGCGAGCACGGTCTCCGTGTCCGCCTTCCGTCTTGCATAAAAATGATGGCGGCACACCGAGGGAGGACCATAGACCTTGGCCATGAGAGCCAGCGCATCCTTGAGCGTGGAGCGGTCCGACCTGCGTGCGGACGTGAAGGCCGCGAGCGCGTTGTCATCCAGCATGGCAGGCAGTGCCCGCAGTGCCGTAGCGTCGGACCAGGCGGACATCTCCTGATGCGCCAAAAATCTGCGCTGAAATTGGCTCCAATCCCCGCCTTCCGCCTTGAAGGCTGACAACGTGGGAAGGCGCTGCTGAAAGATGAAGTCGTCCTCCTCCTCGTGCTTCCTCTCTGCCGCCCCGTCGGTGTGTAAGATGGCGGCCCCCTCGGCGGGTGTGTGATGGCGGTCCGCCGCGCGCGTTGGTGACGTCAGCGGGCGCGCATGGAGAACCGCTGCCACGTGGCGATGGCCGTTCCCGCCAAAAGTCGGTGCAGATGAAATGGCGGCCATCGCCAAA
>WFAB01003233.1:0-19318 GCA_018977245.1 Lethenteron camtschaticum | reverse complement strand
TCTGTTGTAAGATCATAAATAATAAGAATATACAGCCCTTTGTCAATCCATTGCTTAATGAAAAACACCTCCCCCAATGCCACGAAGTCATGGGAAGTATTTTACCATTCGTGATTGTGCTCGACACTGCAGGTGGGTGCAAATGCAACCTGGAATCTGTTCTAAATATGACTCACCACTCATGATAGCAGCGGCTCATAATTCACAGTGCAGCACAGAAACAACTTTGAAACTGTTTCCGTCATATAATTGTTTCAACGTTTAAACAATAAATTATGTCTGCCCCCTCCTCCCCCGAGTTGGCAATGCCGTTTGCTACTTACTCTTCGTCAGCGAGTTGTGAACTCCCTGGGCTGTGGGTGCGTGCTTGCTCTGGTGGCGAGGCCATTATCCGGAGCAGCGGCGGAGACATTGGTGGTGGTGGTGGCGGTGCTCAGGGCAGTCATGGTGGCATCTTCCTTGCTGTGAACACAAGAAACAACAAGCGGCAAGAATGTCAAAGGCTGAACTCTGAAATAGAATGCAGAATAAGGGGGAAGTAGCTAGTCGTAATCAACTATTAGTTTATCATAGTTGAATATAGTGGAATAAATTATGTTCACCATAAATGATGTTTACTATGTGAGAAAGGCTATCGCAATTCTTACAACAAAGAACTATAGCTACAACCACTCGATAACCTCCACTATCCACAACAACCATGCCACAACCGTACACAACTGCCATTCATATGGAGCTGGAGGTTTTCCCAAGTTATAATCACGATGCAAGCCAACCTCTTCCTCAAAACACTTTGTAGCAGCCCTTTAACGATTGTTTATCCCTGTGTTGTGTTCATCACTCGTTACTTTACCTACACTGCGGCCTGACACTCCAGCGTTTCTGGCAACGTCATGGCTCACCAACCACCCCCTTTTCATTAAGGGTTTAAGCCGTTATTGTGCCCATCATGTCAGATCTTCACCAATTTCTCTCTCCTCTGAGAAAACCCAGACCATGATCGCTCGCTAGACAGACTACGGATGAAAACTCAATGAGAGGGTTGGTCTGATTCTGGGATGACGTCTCGAATTCGCCTCTGTGTCTGCTGAGGTGAGCACAACCTTGCTGTGAAAAGAGATACATCAATCCCAGCTCACTCTCAGCACCATTATGTCCCTGTCACTGCTGCTGGAACGGCTGTCCGAGTTGTCCCAGCTCACGGCATCCCACGGCCAGCTCGTCCTTTTGGACAGCGGCGTTGACCTGCCCCTTGATTGTGCCGGACTAGAATCCCTCTCCGCTAGCCGTGCGTCTGCTGATTGTGCGTTTGTGCAGCTGCAGTGGCAACGCATCTGCAGCTTGTTCACTGCGCTTGCTTTTACTCACTCCGAGAGGACTTCGTTCTTCCGGGACTGCACCGTGACCGCCTCCTTTTCCACCTCCTGTCCCAAGCAGGTGCCCTCAGTCGACCAGGGCCAGGACTCTGGGATGTCAATTTCCACAGTGCGCTCGTAGCCAATGCGCATGAATTGAAGTTGAATGGTTTTTTTCTGCTCTTGCTGATGTGGCTGCTGCTGCTCCTGTGAGTCTTTTTTAAACTGCTCCTGTTTATTGTGGTCTACACAGGTTTTCCTGTGAAGTGCCACATTGCTGTGAGCAGACGGTCCAATGGTCTGCCTGGATAGCTTCCCAGGGGACACTGTGGGAGAAAGAGCAGAGAGATATTAAACGGACAGTGGTCAGTATTGGAAACACAAGCACAGAGCGATGATTGCATCGATGTTCAAAATAGCTTTTGGCAAACGTTGGAATTTTCTTTGGTAAGGTCACCTAATTCCTGCCCCCAACCCTGCTCAATGGATCCACCACGAAGCACTTTGATTGATTGATGCTGTGACGATCATTTATTCATGCCAGCCATCCTGTCGTTCATTGGCTTCCTCGTCAACGATGGATAGTTATTACCACGACCATAGTTATCATAAATCTAATATCTTGATACCTCTGCTAATGTCAAGGACTCAATTTACTAGGTTGACCGTTTCCTGAGCTCTACCATGCACACACATTACATTCGAGGACAAACTATCTTCCTCCTTCTTTCCACACTCTGTCAGACTACCTTATGATCTTGTGTTTACGTCTGTTGTAAGATCATAAATAATAAGAAATATACAGCCCTTTGTCAATCCATTGCTTAATGAAAAACACCTCCCCCAATGCCACGAAAGTCATGGGAAGTATTTTACCATTCGTGATTGTGCTCGACACTGCAGGTGGGTGCAAAATGCAACCTGGAATCTGTTCTAAATATGACTCACCACTCATGATAGCAGCGGCTCATGATTCACAGTGCAGCACAGAAACAACTTTGAAACTGTTTCCGTCATATAATTGTTTCAAACGTTTAAACAATTAATTATGTCTGCCCCCTCCTCCCCCGAGTTGGCAATGCCGTTTGCTACTTACTCTTCGTCAGCGAGTTGTGGAACTCCCTGGGCTGTGGGTGCGTGCTTGCTCTGGTGGCGAGGCCATTATCCGGAGCAGCGGCGGTGACATTGGTGGTGGTGGTGGTGGTGGCGGTGCTCAGGGCAGTCATGGTAGCATCTTCCTTGCTGTGAACACAAGAAACAACAAGCGGCAAGAATGTCAAAAGGCTGAACTCTGAAATAGAATGCAGAATAAGGGGGAAGTAGCTAGTCGTAATCAACTATTAGTTTATCATAGTTGAATATAGTGGAATAAATTATGTTCACCATAAATGATGTTTACTATGTGAGAAAGGCTATCGCAATTCTTACAACAAAGAACCATAGCTACAACCACTCGATAACCTCCACTATCCACAACAACCATGCCACAACCGTACACAACTGCCATTCATATGGAGCTGGAGGTTTTCCCAAGTTATAATCACGATGCAAGCCAACCTCTTCCTCAAAACACTTTGTAGCAGCCCTTTAACGATTGTTTATCCCTGTGTTGTGTTCATCACTCGTTACTTTACCTACACTGCGGCCTGACACTCCAGCGTTTCTGGCAACGTCATGGCTCACCAACCACCCCCTTTTCATTAAGGGTTTAAGGCGTTATTGTGCCCATCATGTCAGATCTTCACCAATTTCTCTCTCCTCTGAGAAAACCCAGACCATGATCGCTCGCTAGACAGACTACGGATGAAAACTCAATGAGAGGGTTGGTCTGATTCCGGCATGACATCTCGAATTCGCCTCTGTGTCTGCTGAGGTGAGCACAACCTTGCTGTGAAAAGAGATACATCAATCCCAGCTCACTCTCAGCACCATTATGTCCCTGTCACTGCTGCTGGAACGGCTGTCCGAGTTGTCCCAGCTCACGGCATCCCACGGCCAGCTCGTCCTTTTGGACAGCGGCGTTGACCTGCCCCTTGATTGTGCCGGACTAGAATCCCTCTCCGCTAGCCGTGCGTCTGCTGATTGTGCGTTTGTGCAGCTGCAGTGGCAACGCATCTGCAGCTTGTTCACTGCGCTTGCTTTTACTCACTCCGAGAGGACTTCGTTCTTCCGGGACTGCACCGTGACCGCCTCCTTTTCCACCTCCTGTCCCAAGCAGGTGCCCTCAGTCGACCAGGGCCAGGACTCTGGGATGTCAATTTCCACAGTGCGCTCGTAGCCAATGCGCATGAATTGAAGTTGAATGGTTTTTTTCTGCTCTTGCTGATGTGGCTGCTGCTGCTCCTGTGAGTCTTTTTTAAACTGCTCCTGTTTATTGTGGTCTACACAGGTTTTCCTGTGAAGTGCCACATTGCTGTGAGCAGACGGTCCAATGGTCTGCCTGGATAGCTTCCCAGGGGACACTGTGGGAGAAAGAGCAGAGAGATATTAAACGGACAGTGGTCAGTATTGGAAACACAAGCACAGAGCGATGATTGCATCGATGTTCAAAATAGCTTTTGGCAAACGTTGGAATTTTCTTTGGTAAGGTCACCTAATTCCTGCCCCCAACCCTGCTCAATGGATCCACCACGAAGCACTATATAATACACAATGGGTTCTATGGAGGCCCGTCGTTAAGCGATTAGTTGTCAACAGGGGTGGTCGTTAAGTGGGGTTCTACTGTATGTGTTTGTTTCTCGAATTAAATAATATTTTCCTAATTTCACTATGAAAAATTCTGGGAAAAGTGTCAGCTTGTCTGACTTCCGTCCTAATATGCATATTGCTATTTCTGAGTAGAATGCCTTATCATAGTCTAAACACGTCAGGTTCATTGGTAATTGAAATTAATTGTTATTTTACAGAATGTGATTACTGGTATGCATGGGGTCGGGAACCCATATGCAACTAATTACAACAATTTGGTCACCATAAGAAATTACGGATAAAGGTCGAAAATATTAGTGGTATAGCAGCCAAGGAATGGAAGGAATCCAAGAGTACATCGTATTATGTAACCCTATTATCCATGAATTTTGCGGATAAGATTCACGTGAAACATACATCATATTATCCACGAATAGATACAGATACACCAACATGGACTCACGCGAAAATACGTAAAGACACAAAAACAGACAGAACACACCCACTGAAACATGCATAATAAACACACAACGACATGGATACACATAGAAATACAGAGAGACACACACAGAAACATGGAGACATTCAGAGACACACACAAGCACACCAAAACAGACATCGAGAGACACAGACATACAGAGACACAAACAGACAACGAGATGCAGGTACTGGACTTAGAGACACAGATAGGGATAAGTAGAGAAAGTAAAGTACAAAGACAGAGATGGCGAGAGACACATATAGACAGAAGCACTGAGACACCTGAGATAATATATGGTTGAGCAACATTGAGTGTGTGCAGACACTCTGTTATGTTGTATGTAAAGCAACATTATCAGTGGTTTTCATGGCCAGACACTTGTGTACACAGAAACACACACGCGTCGGTTTCTGTGTAGGGCCTGAGAAGCCCCTGAATAAATCATTCATGTTTAAAACTCTTGATCCGCAATAACGTGGATTAGCAGCGTGCGTGATTACGATATTGCGTGTCGTCACCGTGAAGCGAGATCACGTGCGAGGGGCGGGGCTTAATTATGTGACGTCACACACCCGCAGGCCACGCCCATTACCTAGGATTATCTGCGTATTCATATTCTATACATTTTTGTGGAACGGAACCTTATTATCCGTGAATTGTGAGGAAAAGAGGAGTCACGTGAAAAAAAAACAATATTATCCGCGAATAGACATCGACACACAAACATGGAGACACACAAATCATCCACATACATAAAGACACAAAAAAGCATAACACACCCAGAGACATGCATACACACACACACACACAAAACACGGATACACAGAGAAATACAGAGACACACACACAGAGACATTCAGAGACAAACACGTGCACACAAATACACCGAGATAGAGAGACACAGACATTCAGAGACACAGACGTCGAAATGCATGTACTGTACTTAGAGAAACACATAGAGATCAGGACACAAAGTTAGAGTACGAACACAGAGATGGAGAGAGACACACACATATAGACAGAAGCACTAAGACAGCTGAGATAAATGTGGTTGAGCAACATTGAGTGTGTGCTGACACTCGATGTCACGTCGTATGTAAGGCACGACCTCCTGTATACCAACAAAGACAAAGATCCCCCGTATAGCCTTAACAGACTGTAAGGGGCAAGTGCTGTTAGCGAGCACCTATGAAGGCCGGAACGGTACACGAACGAGGGGGTGGGTGGCCAGCACCACGCCCGACAATGTATACCAACACACACAAACACACACGCGCCGGTACCTGCGCAGGCCCTAAGAAGCTCCATTATCTCTTGATTAGCCCTTGATTAGCCCTCGACAAACAACAGGCTCCCCGTCTTGTCAACCAGCAATAACGTCCACTCGAGGCGCGCACGTGATGATTGCGTGTCGTCACCGTTGAGCGCGGTCACGTGTGAGGGACGGGTTCTAAATCTATGACGTCACACACCCGCAGGCCACGCCCATCCCACGCTCGCTCCGCCCCCCCTCACCGCTCTATGAAGCTTTGGTTTAACACGTGGCATTCGCGACCAATATCCGTATCTTCTTGGTTCTTTCGGTAAAGTCACATAGAAGGGAAGTAATAAAATAATAAAAAATAAAACATCGTAAAATAATTCTTACGACGTTTCGGCCGAAACATAATAAAATAATTCTCACAACCCCAAAAAACCTATATTATCCAATAAGCTTTGTCTTCACAATCGCTGAACGCGGGACCACGACGCCAAGCAGTTCGCAACAAAACAGCACGATCTAACTTGCAATCTTCTATGTTTTAATGGCAAGGTTCTTAAATTGAGTACGGTTGTAAGAGCTTGCCTGTCACTCACAATTTAAAACATTTCGCTCTCTTAATAGATGTTCTAAATGAGCAAAGCTTAGGAAGAGGATGTCTGTTGAATTGTTTAGTGTTGCATGATTAACGTCTGTTTGGTGTGCAGAATGATGGTGTGTCGTGCATAGATGTCTTTAAAATATGTTTTGTTTTGTAAATACACGCTTTCATTTGCCTTAAGATAGTTTCTGATACTTTACATGAAGGGGAGTCATATTCTTGGTTCTTTCGATAAAGGCACGTAGAAGGGAAATAATAAAATAATATTAATATAAAACAATATATTATTTTATAATTTCCCTTCTACGTGACTTTACCGAAAGAACCAAGAATATGAATCCCTGCAGTCGCGAAAGCTTTAAATCAAAATAAAGGGGAGTGTCTGGACTGAAAGGAGGCCACTGACTTCGGCTAAGCGGGACATTTCACGAGTGGATCGCAATTGACATCGTCCACTGTGTACTCTTTGGTTCTTTCGGTAAAGTCACGTATAAAGTAAATAAATTAAATAATATTTATCGTCCTCTCCTGCCTCTAGTCACGCGTCCACTCCTCTCTACTCTCCCAATCTTACTGACTGTCTATCTTAGTCCTCTGCAGCCTCCCATATCACCCCTTCTCTCATCTGGGGCACCACGGTGGCTATGATATGTTAACTACCTCGCCTGGTATGCAGGACGTCGTGGGTTCGATTCCGACCCTGACACCTGCTCTATATTTGGAGTTTACGTCTCTCTCTCTCTCTCTCTATCATCATCATCATCACGGTGGCTATGAGATGTTAATTACCTCGCCTGGTATGCAGGAGGTCGTGGGTTCGATCCTGACCCTGACACCTGCTCTATATTTGGAGTTTACGTCTCTCTCTCTCTCTCTATCATCATCATCATCATCACGGTGGCTATGAGATGTTAATTACCTCGCCTGGTATGCAGGAGGTCGTGGGTTCGATCCTGACCCTGACACCTGCTCTATATTTAAAGTTTACGTCTCTCTCTCTCTCTCTATCATCATCATCATCACGGTGGCTATGAGATGTTAATTACCTCGCCTGGTATGCAGGAGGTCGTGGGTTCGATCCTGACCCTGACACCTGCTCTATATTTGAAGTTTGCGTGTCTCTCTCCCCGTGGTCGCAAGGATTTTTCTGTGGGTCCTCCGGTTTTCCCCTCCACATTTAGAAACAAGCGTTTAGAGTTCTAGATTTGAAGCTTTCGTGACTGCACGGATTCATATTCTTAGGTTTTTTCGGTAAAGTCACGTAGGTAAAACATCAAAATTAATAAAAAATAAAATTAAAATATTTTATTTTAATAAGCGTTTAGAGTATTTGACTGCTAGAAATCTCCACATGATGAACCACTTTGTTGGTCTATCATTTGTGACCAGGTCACTTCGGAACAAAGAGCTATCCAGTTCAGTGGGCCTTACCTGGTAAAATGAACATAGTTTAGTCTAGTGATAGGTTTTTATCCTTTCAACTGGTACAAAAACTGACACCTTTATACAAGGCAGTTTTTGTACCAGTTGAAAGGGTAAAAACCTATCACTTTATTTTGCCATTGGTAAAGGAGGTCTCATAGTATAGTTTAGTCTAGTTTATAAATGTGTATTCCAGGGTCGATCGGCAGGCCGAGTGTGGTGGGGTAAAGTGTGGGTAGTTCTACCTCTTCAAAGACGTACTGGCCAGTGTAGAAGAGTAGACCAAAGCTCTATAGAGCTCTATGTAGTTGGACACCCTTCAGTCAGCAGTGGCGTGAGCAGGCAATTGCAGAGCTGCGCATTTACAAGCAAAGCTTACCATTCTTTTCGATTTAAAGCTTTCGTGACTGCAGGGATTCATCTTCTTGGTTCTTTCGGTAAAGTCAAGTAAACATAATAAAATAATATAACATAATAAAATAATTTTATTATATTATATTATTTTATTATGTTTTATTTTTATTATTTTATTACTTCCCTTCTACGTGACTTTACCGAAATAACCAAGAAGATGAATCCCTACAGTCACGAAAGCTTTAAATCGAAATACAATATCCGTATGTTTGGTTAAATCGCGTAAATATGAATGTGGCGTTAAAGCCGCAACTACGTGCATGTATAATGTACGCTGATTACCATATGAATAACCCAACCGGCAACGGATATCCATTGTAATTCATGTTTTCATTTCCCCCCCCCCCCCCTTGGCACCTCACAAGATGTCATCACATCTATCCGTCTATTTAAGGAACAAAATAGAATTTCTCCACAAATCTCTCTGTCGCCTGACGAAGCTAGTTGTAATGGCTGGCGAAACGTCGTACTGGGATTGTAAATGTTGTGTACTTGCTGTACTAGTAACGAATTGGCAAGTTCTGTTTACGTTACAACCCTTACTAATTAGCTGTGTCGGGTGGTGGCGGGTTTAATATTTATGCAATCTAAGGGGCCGTCCATAAATGACGTCACGCACATAGGGAGGGGGGGTCAGACATTTATGACGATGTGTGACGAGGGGGGTGGGGTTGAGAAATGTGACGTCACATCAAAATGCGCAACTTTAAATGAATATAGACAACACGTTCTACTTAATTAAATAGACTTTTTAATACATTTTTCTCCTACAACATCAGAGTGCAGCGCAACATTAAATACGCACTACAATGACAATAGTTTAAAGCGATTTGAAGCATGTTTTATTTTGGGGGGGGCAGAACTTTGTAACGTCATATTTGAGGGGGGTCTGACTTTTTGTGACGCCGTGTGACGAAGGGAAGGGGGGGTCAAAAATCGTCCACAATCGCGTGACGTCATTTATGGACTGCCCCTAACCCAAAAAAACCTATATTATCCAATAAGCTTTGTCTTCACAATCGCTGAACGCGGGACCACGACGCCAAGCAGTTCGCAACAAAACAGCACGATCTAACTTGCAATCTTCTATGTTTTAATGGCAAGGTTCTTAAATTGAGTACGGTTGTAAGAGCTTGCCTGTCACTCACAATTTAAAACATTTCACTCTCTTAATAGATGTTCTAAATGAGCAAAGCTTAGGAAGAGGATGTCTGTTGAATTGTTTAGTGTTGCATGATTAACGTCTGTTTGGTGTGCAGAATGATGGTGTGTCGTGTATAGACGTCTTTAAAATATGTTTTGTTTTGTAAATACACGCTTTCATTTGCCTTAAGATAGTTTCTGATACTTTACATGAAGGGGAGTCATATTCTTGGTTCTTTCGATAAAGGCACGTAGAAGGGAAATAATAAAATAATATTAATATAAAACAATATGTTTGGGCCGCTGGTCCCCGGAGTCCCTCCCTGCTCCGTGCCTATGGCAGGGGCTCCGCTGTGCGCCGACCCCTCGCTGCTCTGCGAGCAGCTGCTGCCGTCGCTGGGCTCATCGCCCGACGGCTCCCCTCCCTGGTCCGTCCCTCCGCGAGCTCGTGTGAGAGGCATAGCTCGCCGCACGCCCTCGTTCACCTGCAGACGCTGCGTTGTCTCTCCACGGATCACGCGCTATTAAACGGGGGTCAGGGGTCGGAGGGCGAACGACGCTGCCCTCACCCTGCGCGAGTCCCTGTGGCGATAGAGCGGGGACCTGCGGACGCACCGACCCCTTCCCGCACACTACGAGCGCACACACCTGCACACACCTGCACACACCTGCACACTCCTGCACACTCCTGCACACTCCTGCACACACCTGCACACTCCTGCACACCCCTGCACACTCCTGCACACACCTGCACACTCCTGCACACACCTGCACACTCCTGCACACACCTGCACACACCTGCACACTCCTGCACACTCCTGCACACTCCTGCACACTCCTGCACACTCCTGCACACACCTGCACACTCCTGCACACTCCTGCACACACCTGCACACTCCTGCACACTCCTGCACACACCTGCACACACCTGCACACTCCTGCACACACCTGCACACTCCTGCACACACCTGCACACTCCTGCACACACCTGCACACTCCTGCACACTCCTGCACACACCTGCACACACCTGCACACTCCTGCACACACCTGCACACACCTGCACACTCCTGCACACACCTGCACACTCCTGCACACACCTGCACACACCTGCACACACCTGCACACACGCGACACCCACTCGTGCGCCGCTCTACGCGACGCTCCCACTGCGACAATCACTCATCCACATGAGTGTGCAGTGGACAAAGTCGACCTGACATGCATCCCCGGGGTCTCTATCGGAGACTTTGAGCTGGAAGTTGCTGACCTGAAGGCATCAGACATGTGGACGAGTACGTTCAAGTCACTTAATCGAGAGTTGGAAAGTCTTGCGCGACAGCGAGCAGAGCTGGCGCGGGAACACAAGTGGACAGAAATGAAAAATCTTCAACCTGAAGACCAGCTGATTCTTAAAACTTGGAACGAGCTTCCTGTGACATACCACACAATGCAGCGTGTGAGTATTGCCGTATTGACCATGTTTGGCTCTACATATGCATGTGAGCAGTCATTCTCGAATATGAGGAACATTAAGACCAACCTACGCTCACGTTTAACTGATGGAAGCCTCAACGCCTGCACGAAGCTCAACCTCACCACGTACGAACCAGACTACAAGGCCATCAGCAAAACCCTACCAGCACCAGAAGTCGCATTAAAAGTAAGACATATTTAATTTATTATACGTTAAAAATACTATATGGCTCTCAATGAAATATATTTAGAAATATTTGGCTTTTATGGCTCTCCCAGTCAAAAAGTTTCCCGACCCCTGATGTGGCGCCTCTAGAGGCTGCGGGATTTCACGAGAACAAGCAAAGCGTACGCCCATCGAAAATAACTAATCTACCGTCAACTTTCACAACTCCGCGCATGATGGTACTGTGAGCATACCTGTCAACCCATGATCAGTGCCTACATTATTATAGACCAATTTAGACCTTATTGGTCACCCTGTGCCATTATAGATCTCAACGTTTATCCTACAACGTCCCATCATCACAAGGGAGAAACACAAACAGACAAAACATTTTTTGTGCCCGTATTGAAGCGGCCGTGCGCCGTATTGACTTGCAAACTCAATTTCCCTGCACAAGAATACGGGTAAAGCGCATGGGTTCACAGGTATGATGTGAGTGGGAAAAATCGAAGCGTCGATACTCAGCCAGTCTCCAGGCTTTGTCTGGCTACCCCCCTCCCCCCTTTCCTCGAGGATTATTCAGCGGTCCACATGACCTCCGATTAGCACGGTTGACTACGTACGGTGCGAAAGAAGCTCGAAATGCATAAAATCACGTGCGGAGAAGATGCAGCTGGCAGCCAGGAGTGCGTGCCGTTCCTCACACCCAAGAGCAGTCCCATCACCACCCTCATCACCACCATCACCACCCTCATCACCACCACCACCATCACCATCATCACCACCACCCCTCACCATCACTATCACCACCACCATCAGCACCACCACCATCACCACCACCATCACCACCACTGTCACCACCATCACCACCACCACCATCACCACCACCATCACCACCATCACTACCACCATCACTACCATCATCACCACCATCACCATCACCACCATCATCACCACCCCTCACCATCACCATCACCACCACCATCACCACCACCACCATCACCACCACCACCATCACCACCACCACTGTCACCACCATCACCACCACCATCACCACCATCACCACCATCATCATCATCACCATCACCACCATCACCACCATTATTACCACCACCATCACTACCATCATCACCACCACCATCACCACCATCACCACCACAATCACCATCACCACCACCACCATCACCACCATCACCATCACCACCTCACCACTCACACTCACCACCTCACCACTCACACTCACCACTCACCACACATCACTCACCACTCATGTTGGCCGTGGCTGAGAATCGAACTCAGGTCGCCAAGTTCAATGTGCCATCGCTCAACCCAATGTCATAAGCATTTACTAAACTTTACCAGACAAGTTAAAGACTTCAAACTATGCTTTGTTTGGCCCTATAGCATATGTTACAAAGAGGATATTAAAAGGCATCCATGCAAACATTTTGGCACATTCATGCAATGTTCCAAACTGAAACTGCAGTTGTTTCACTGCGGTGTCATTGTCTGATCGTGTGTTGGGAGTCGTGGTACATGGGTCAGTGCATTGGGCTATGAACCCTCTGACCCCCCCAGTTGAATTCTCTGCTGCATCTCGCACTAGGGGCGAGTGACATCTGATCCGGTCCGGAGCCTCCCCTAGGGCGACTCAGTCTTAAATAACTGCCTGATGCGGTGGGGTAAACCCCCTTTTTTCTGGCAACAAAACTGACACCTTTTGCAAGGAATCATGCTTACATTAACCACAATACTTGCAGTCAAATGCAAACAAAAAACAAGACTCTGATAATTTATGCATTGTCCTTCAAACTGATTGGTCCACACCAGAGACAGCTTTCTTTAGAGCCTAGTCTCATACGGTGTTCGACCAGATGACGCCAAAAGGCGCACAGTTCCAAGACAATGCACCATCAGAGTAACGAGAGCTCGGGGTGAGCAGCTACATCATGGGACCTCCTTTGCCAGGACCAACATATACTCATCGGGTTTTTCCCCTTTTTTTCTACTAGTATATTTTGGTACTGGCATGATGTGTCAGCCTCACGAGGTGCTGCCTAAAATGCACAGTCCCAAAAGTCCACGGAGGTAATGCATCTGAGCGGAGATGATCTCCCGAGTACATTCCTGAGGTATGAAGGCGAAGATGTTCAAGCTGCCTTACAACTTCCACAGTTGGTCAGGTTCTTGAGGATTGGAAGGATGCCCTGGTGCCTCACCCTTTATAAAAGGAGCAATGCACCGATTGCTACAACTGTGTCAGTATTGGAGCGGTTGCAGATAGTGTACAGGAGACCATGTGGCAGTGTGCGTATGACCTATTCCAATTTGACAGCAGAGAGGTCCCACGCCAAGTCAGTCCGAACAATTTTCACTTTTCGTCAGCCGCATAATTCTGCGAAGAAGCTGCCTGGTCTGCCGTGCCACAAAAAAGAAGGCTCCAGTTCTTCTCGGCAACAACTATTTCCTCACTGTACACTTGTGGAACCTGGGAACCCTTAACAGGAACTCTTTGCTGGCTTGAAACATGCAGGATAGTCTGCCTATGATCCATCCTGGGTTGATCCTCACTGGTGAGCTCCTCTGGCAGTGGAGAATACATTTGGCTGGGTGATGTAGTGCGCATGCCCAGCCACCACTTGCCTTAGCAGCTTTTGTTTGGCTGGATAAAGGGAGCTGAATGAGCATGGCACAGCTTAGAGAAGAGATGAGTTGACGTGATACAGGATCTGGAATTGAATCAACTTTTAGACGATTGGTACCAGTGGTGTCAAGATTGGCCTTCGTGGAGGAGGTACATGAAAGCCTTCACTGGGCAGCAGGAGGCAGCCGCCCTCTGGTAACAACAGCGAGTGGAAGAGCGACGCTCACAACAATGGGCAGAGCCCCGGGCGGCTAAAACACAGAAAGATAGCAAGGCCGGTCAAATGTTATCCTGCCTTCGACACTTCACGTGGCTTAAAAGTGAACCTAGCCTGGCACAAGTGCAGTGGTGACATCACCGCGACTCACTGGCAAATGTAAGTTGTTGTGTATGTATGTTTTTGGTGTGCGTGAGCACGTGTGTATGTATGTGTGTGGGGAGCGGTGGTGTAGCGGTTAGCGCTACGAACCTGGCGACCCGGGTTCGATTCCCGCTCACAGCTAACTCCCAGTGACGATTATCTGAACCGGTTCTGGGCATCCCCTAGGTGGACTCAGCCTCAAATGAGTACCTGGTGCGGTGTGTAAACATCGCCACTGGGGAGACAAAGGCGGTCGGGCGTGGTCGCTGGCAACTCACCCCCTCGTGTGCCGTTCTGGCCTTCATAGGTGCTCGCTCACAGCACTTGCCCCTACAGTCTGTTACAGGCTACACGGGGGATCTTTATATGTATCTGTGTGTCAATTGTTTCTGTGTTCATGTGTGTGTGGAGCGGTATTTTAGTGGTGAGCGCTGTAATATTTCCCGACCACGGCTCACATCAGTGGCGAGTGATATCAGCATTGGTCCTGGACCTCGTCTAGGTTGACTCAGCCTTTAAACGAGTCCCCAGTGCGGTGTATAAATACCGCCACTACTGGGGGGACAACAGCAGCTGAGCCACGCCAGTCTGCAGAGGTGCGATTGCTCGTGGTTCTGCGTGTGTCGTCGTCTGTCGTGGTTCGCGACCTGCGCTACAAACCCGGCGAACTCGAGTCTGCTTCCGGTGACGATTGTTTGAACCGGTTCTGAGTCTCCCCTAGGTCGACTCAACCTTAAACGAGTACCTGGTGTGGTGTGTAACCACCACTCGGTGTGCAGTGCCGGCCTTCGTAGGTGCTCGCTAACGGAACGTGCCACGACAGCCTGTTAAGGCTACACGGGGGATCTTTGTGTCGATTTGTGCGTGTGTATGGGCGTGCGTGTGTGCGTGTGTGCACGTATGTGTATGCGTGTCAAGATCGGCCTCTGTGGAGGAGGCTCGTGAAGGACGCTACTGGGCAGTTGGAGGCAGTCGCCCTCCAACAACTACAGAGGGCGGAGGAGCGACGCTCACAACAACGAGCGGAGCGCCGGGTGGCTAAAGCACAGCAAGTTGGCACAGTAGGGGGCACAGGTGGTGCATCAGCCAGTCATCTCGGTCATCTCAGTCAGTCGACCCGTGGCACCTGCTGGGTCTGCCCCGTGACCTCCTGCCAGCGGGCGTTCGACACTTCATGTGGCCTCAAGGTGCACTTGGCCTGGCACAAGCGTCGTGGTGACGTCACCGCCACTTAGTGGCGAATGACTGTTGTTGTTGTGTGTGTACGTGTTGATGTTTGTAATTGCAAGTGCACATTAGGCACAGGCCTGAACCGGAGTTTCTTGCTTGAGGGTCACGTGACAGCCCGTCCAGCCGCCAGGTCACGTGACTTATCGACCCTCGAAAGCTTTCCCAGCTGCCCGTCTGTCTGCCCCGTGGGCCCATCTCCCTCCCTCTCCCTCCTCATCTCTCTCGCTTTCACGCGGACAGCTGGGGAACCACCACCCACCACCACCACGCACAGCACACACACGACCACTGCTTTCTTATTAAATCCTTTATATTAAGTTCGCTTGCTTGCTTGCGTGCTTGCTTGCTTACGACCGTGCAACTCTTTCGGTCGTTTTTTAACCCACTTCCCGTGATCTAATCGAGCTGATATTTTGCACACAGACTCGTTGTGCGAGACAATTAATGTTCGTGAAAATTTTTTCCAAAATTTTAAACTGTTTAGGGAAAACAAATTAAATATTTAATTACCAATTGCTTAATGGTGGCAGGCAATCATCTGACCCATAGGTGGCAGCCATCTCAAGCCAGAGGACGAGAGGACTCTAGCCGCCACGCATATACAGGAATTATAGTGAAAAACTTTGTTTTTACGGGTTATACTTATTAAGATAATCTGTTCTTCTGCTCTCATGAGAATGAGCTCTTTTGTTCTGTCTTCTTCCGTCTCTTGTTCTACGTCGTTTTTCCTCCCTCCCCTGCACGGTCTCTCTAGCTCTGTCACGCTTCTCTTCTTCACCCAGATGCTTTCGCTCTTTCTCGCTGCGTAAGCCTCGACATGTGTGGCCCTCTCTCGACACACCTCGATATTAAAAAGTATAACCCGTAAAAACAAAGTTTTTCACTCTAAATCCTTTATATGCGTGGCGGCTAGAGTCCTCTCGTCCTCTGGCTTGAGATGGCTGCCATCTATGGGTCAGCTGATTGTCTGCAGTATTAAGCAATTGGTAATTAAATATTTAATTTGTTTACCCTAAACAGTGTAAAATTTTGGAAAAAAATTTTCACGAACATTGTCTCGCACAACGAGTCTGTGTAGCAAAATGTCAGCTCGATTGGATCACTGGAAGTGGGTTAAAAAACGAACGAAAGGTTTGCACGGTCGTAAGCGCGCAAGCAAGCGAACTTAATATAAAGGATTTAAAAACGCCGCTTTAGCTCCACGTGTGCGTGTGCGGCGTGTGTGAACACTCACACACAGGCGCATTCATGCATCAGTAAATGTCTATTTACATGTATTCACAGACATGTTGCGTAGACGTTGTTTATTTGAACGTACAATATTTTTGTGTGCCTCTTGAAAGCAACTCTGCCCATTGATGCTATATGACAAAAACGTGACACACACGTATGATTGCAACTGTATGTACGTAACTAACGGAAGTAAAGACCCACCACTGCAACATTAGCCCGGTTCTTCGGCTCTTTCGACTACTTTGCAAAAGAGACCGGCGCCGGCCAGAACCCAGCCAGCGACATCCTGTCAACGTCCGTACGCTGCGCCTGATCGTGCCAAGGGACAGCCAAAGTTGGACAAGTGAAAGCATCAAGGAGGCCAAAAAATAAAATGAAGTCGCATCAACAGTTGGCGAGCGACGTCTATAGCGGTGTAAATCACAACACTGATAAGATAAGGGCAGTGTAAACCATAACACTGATAAGTATATAGCGGTGTAAATCACAACACTGATAAGATAAGGGCAGTGTAAACCATAACACTGATAAGTATATAGCGGTGTAAATCACAACACTGATAAGATAAGGACAGTGTAAACCATAACACTGATAAGTATTTAGCGTGGTAAACCATACCACTGATAAGTATATGGCAGTGTAAACCACAACACCAAGTATATGCAGTGCAAACCCTAACACTGATAAGCATCTAGCAGTGTAAATCATACCACTGATAAGTATTTAGCGTTGGACACCATAACACTGATAAGTATATAACGTTGTAAACCATAACACTCATAAGTATATGCAGTGTAAACCATACCACTGATAAGCATATAGCAGTGTAAATCATACCACTCATAAGTATCAGTGTAAATTATAAAACTGATAAGTACATAGCAGTGTAAATCATAACACTGATGAGTATAGAGCGGTGTAAACCATAACACTGATAAGTATTGCGCTTTATGAAAATAACATTGAAAAAATGCCGCATCAACCATAACATTGATAAGTATAGAGCCATGTAAAGCATAACATTGATAAGTATACGTTGTGGTGCACGAGGTCACGTGACAGACCCAGGTGCCATGAGTTTGGCTGCTGTGCCAGGCTAGGTGCATGAAGAGGTCACGTGACAGACGCAGGTGCCATGAGTTGTATCACCTCCACCACCACCACCACCACGACCTCCACTATTACCACCACCACTGGAACGTCCACCAACACCACGACCTTGACTTCCACCATCACCACCTCGATCTCCACCACCACCACCACTATACCTTCCACCATCGCCACCACCACCACCTCCACCATCACCACCTCCAACATCACCGCCACCTCCACCACCATCACCATGAAAATCACCACCATCACCACCATCACCACCACCTCCACCACCTCCAACATCACCACCTCCACCACCTCCACCATCACCACCTCCACCACCTACAACATCACCACCATCACCACCTCCAACATCACCACCATCACCACCTCCAACATCACCACCTCCACCATCACCACCTCCACCATCACCACCTCCACCTCCACCATCTCCACCACCTCCACCATCACCACCTCCACCACCTCCACCATCACCACCTCCACCACCTACAACATCACCACCATCACCACCATCACCACCTCCAACATCACCACCATCACCACCTCCACCATCACCACCATCACCACCTCCACCATCACCACCTCCACCACCTCCAACATCACCACCATCACCACCTCCAACATCACCACCTCCAACATCACCACCATCACCACCTCCACCATCACCACCTCCACCATCACCACCTCCACCATCACCACCACCACCATCACCACCTCCAACATCACCACCATCACCACCATCACCACCTCCACCATCACCACCTCCAACATCACCACCACCACCGCGTGACGTACTACCGCCCCCCCCCGCTCTCTTTGAGGCGAATGTCCCTCTGGAGGGCGGCACGACGACTTCGCTTCTCATCCAGTCGGCGCTTTGAGTCGCGCAGAAGATCTTCCCTCAGGGCGAGGTCACGCAGAGTGTCCGTCAGCGCCGTGATGCCATCACGGAGGGTGGCAGCCTCACGCGTTAGCTCCTGCACCATCATCATCAATATCAACATCACCATCATCACCATCATCACCATCATCACCACCATCATCAACATCACCATCATCACCAACATAATCACCAACATCAACATCATCAATATCAACATCACCATCATCACCATCATCAACATCACCAACATCATCACCATCATCAACATCCTCATCATCAATATCAACATCACCATCATCACCAACACCAACATCATCACCATCATCAATATCATCACCATCATGAACAACATCATCATCAACATAATCACCAACATCAACATCATCACCATCATCATCAACATCATCACAGTCACACAGACGATTGTCTCTGACGGCCAGATCACGTCACCCCCCCCCCACCCCCCCCCACCCCCCCACCACCCCCCCACCACCACCACCCCCCCACCACCACCCCCCCCCCAGGCCTCACCTCTCTTTTGGCGTTCACGGCTCTGAGCTCCTCAGCAGCGAGGGACGAGGTGGAGGTGGTGAGGAGCCGGGCGGGGCGCAGACCGGAGCTCGTGGTGACCAGGTCCCCCGTGTAGGTGTGACGTGCACATGCAGTACTGGGACATGGTGGTGTAGAACTGCCTCAGTGGTAGGTCACTCAGCACCTAGAGAGACAGAGACACACACAGAGACACACACAGAGACACACAGAGAGACAGTCACTAGTGTAGTGTGACGTGCACATGCCAGTACTGGGACATGGGTGGTGGTAAGAACTGCCTCAGTGGTAGGTCACTCA
>WFAB01003232.1:0-19334 GCA_018977245.1 Lethenteron camtschaticum | reverse complement strand
GGCGGTGTTCACTCTAGACGCGTGGCGGTGTTCACTCTAGACCGTGTGATGTGGACGTGGCGGTGTTCACTCTCTACATGTGGAGGGGAAACCCGGGGATCGGGAAGGAAATCCACGCGACCACGGGGAGGAGAGAGAGAGACACGTAAACTACAAATATACAGCAGGCGTCAGGGTCAGGATCGGAACCCACGACTTCCTGTATGCCAGGACAGGTCGTTAACATCTCACCACAGAGAGACACGCAGCCTCGGCTGTGTTGGTTGATCCTCGATGAATTACTTGGTGGAGTGAGGAAGCATTAATACCGAGCAGGTGAAGGTGGCCAGGGCGTGGGTCTGGACACACCACCACCTGTGAACCGTGCCAGTGTGTGACAGTGGTGGAGCCAGTGGGGGTGGGGTGGCACGTGCCCCCCCAACGATCCGATAGAAATCCGTAATTTCGATAGGATCATTGGGGTTTATTAGTAACTAGCTTCACTACCCGGCTTTGCCCGGGACTTGGATTCTTGTCTTGGATTAAATTTAATATTTCCTCATAATTCAATGAAAACCTGAAAAAACTGATGCTTGCAAGAAAGAAGCCGAAACACTTCAATTTACCTAAATCGGATGTTTTCACTCAAGGAAATTCAACCTGAACCCACTTCTACGTAATGTCGATTTTTGCCACTCGGGAAGGGAATGACGCGGCGTTCGCTTAGACATTTCAGACAGCATAAGCTGTGAAAATTTCATGACGCCAGAGCCCGGCGTTGGAGAGTTTTTGCTGCTTCACACAAACAAACAGGTGTAAGTTCTGCTTTATATTTAAGAAGATGGCAGTTGTACTCATTCTGCACACGGATTTGTATTGAAACTCCGAGAAGCCAATGACTTAATCGGCCAGGAGCGAAGCGCCACCTAAAATCTCCCGGCACGCTGTGAACAGCTGTAGAAGTACGGCGCGCGAAGAGCCATGTGGTAGGGGGGTAAGCATTGCAGAGCGCTTAGCTCAGGTGTGATGCGGGTTGATGCCACATACGTCATGGTCATTTCCCCCCCCCCCCCCCCCCCCCAAAATACAAAAGTCTATTTTTCTTTCCTGAAGGCATCAACACGTTCAGCGAGCGCGATGACGATCACACGCGTCGAATGAAAAGCAAGGGACAAGTCCTTTCGTACTAACAACTCCTATCTCACTAACAACTCCTTACTTACTAACAACTCCTGTAATTTGTCATTGCTGAGGGGTTTCCCCCCCTACCTGAAAATCCTGGCTCCACCTCTGAGTGTGTGACAGTGTCAAGTTTGTATTTGCAGTAAAGTCTATTAACTCTATTGAGCACAGAGGTTATATCAAAGCAGTAGTTTGTTTTAGTTTTCCTCTGGAACTCTTTGTAAGAATGGAGTCAGGAAGTGATCACAGCACACACGTGCAGCAGCTGAAGTCGGAACTGCTCATCCCAGCAATCAAGGACATCTGTGCCTGGCTTCACACCTCTAAGTTGTGATTGAACATTAATTTATGCATTTGTGCATGACACAAATAGTATTATTTTCAACACCCTTTGCTATGTCGCTGAATTTAGCTTTCATAAACATTTATTTAGAAGCCAGACAGCTGAAATTGTGTGCTCTGAGTTTTGGGTTAACGTTCATTTTGAAGATACGAGGGCTTCCAGGCATGTTTATGACCATTTGCCCTCTCATTGTGTGCCATAACAGCCCGTGTGATGAATTTGGGAAACTTTCACTATATCATGAATATATGAATAAGTGTCGACTTATAAGTCACGTGTTACTGTGTAAATATGCATTCCTCTGTGCATCGATACTGACGTGGATATAACTTTTTTTCTGTCTGCAGCTGTCGCTGCCTCTTCAGAATTGGTCTGATGGAGCAAAGGCAGTCGGCGCGGCTCGGTGCAAAAAGGCAACAATACGACCGGTGTGCATACAGCACGGATTGTCCTGCACATTTGACACGGCACCAGAGAACTCGCACAGGAGAGAAACACTTCAAGTGCAGTGTGTGTGGGAGGGTGTTTGCACGTTCAGCTCATCTTGTAACACACCAGAGAACACACACGGGAGAGAAACCCTTCAAGTGCAGTGTGTGTGGGAAGGCGTTTGCACGGTCATCTGCTCTTGTAGTACACCAGAGAACACACACGGGAGAGAAACCCTTCAAGTGCAGTGTGTGTGGGAGAGCGTTTGCACAATCTTCTCTTGTAAGACACCAGAGAATACACACGGGAGAGAAACCCTTCAAGTGCAGTGTGTGTGGGAATGCGTTTACAGATTCATCTACTCTTTTAGGACACAAGAGAACACACACAGGAGAGAAACCCTTCAAGTGCAGTGTGTGTGGGAAGGTGTTTGCAGAGTCATCTTCTCTTGTAAAACACAAGAGAACACACACAGGAGAGAAACCCTTCAAGTGCGGTGTGTGTGAGAAGGCGTTTACACTTTCAACAAATCTTCAAAGACACCAGAGATCACGCAAGCATCAGAAGATCCACCAGGAGTGGAGTGTGAAATCAGCTTGTGAAACTCAAAGTGCTGCAATGAGCCCATCCCTCATCAAACAAGAACCGGAAGAAATCCCAGCTTGGACACTTTTAAAGAAATCAAGGTGAAATATGAAGAGGTGAAGGTGAAATGTGAAGACGTGATGGTGAAGAGCGAAGAAGTGAAGGTAAAATGTGAAGATGAAGATTCAACTCCCAAATGGGACCTTCACATCGATGGAGGCAACGTGAAGCAGGAGGAGAATCCTGACTGTGAGGCCGAGCGAGGCAACTCCCAGCAGTTTGTGGAAGTGGAGGTGTGGGTGGACTTCCTCCGAGACAATACAAAGTCAAATGGAGACGCGGGAGATGCGTAAGCCTTAGACCAGTGGTTCTTAACCTGGGTTCGATCGAACCCCAGGGGTTCGGTGAGTCAGTCTCAGGGGTTCGGCGGAGGTTAAGAAACACACCTGACTCATGATTGTGCACCAGTAATTTGAATTTGAAAAAAGAATTAAATTTTTCCAATTAAGAAGGGTTCGGTGAATGCGCATATGAAACTGGTGGGGTTCAGTACCTCCAACAAAATTAAGAACCACTGCCTTAGACGATGCCGCTCCAACAGATGCACCTTTGTCACAGGCCTTTAATGACAAGAATGTGAAGTTGAACACTCGGTTCCTAGGGTCATCCTGCAGGGTAAGAGCGGCCAGTCTTTGTGGACCTGTGTGTTGGGTAGATCTCGAACCAGGAGCGAATGCCAATAAGCTCCCAAGCATTCACTATGTTATCATAATTGCATTTATATTGTGCTTGCTTAATCGCCTCGGCAACTCGGAGTTTTGCATCGTATCTCGTCTCAAACACTCTAAGAGCATCCCCCAAGTAGCAGCTGCCCCTGTGTGGCACAATGTGGTGGCCCTGCGCCGGTCTGCATGTGGACAAGAGCCTGTCAGTAGGGGGCGATGGTTGATGTGGCATCTCAGTTGTGGAGTTTGTAGGTAATGTTTTTAGAATTTTATATTCTTAGGTGTTTTCGGTAAAGTCACGTAGGTAAAACATCAAAATTAATAAAATAAAATAAAGATCACGACGTTTCGGAGGCAACACAAGTCTCCGTCATCAGGTGGGACAGTCACAGCCACATTAGCTGCATCAAGTGAGGCAATGATTCAATATGTAATCCCTTAAAAGCGAGTTGAGGGGGAGGAGAGGGGGGGGGCTCATCAGAATGTGGTAGCCAATGAATGGAAAGTATCGGGAGAGAGGGCCCAAAAAAGGGTGGGTGACGGCGTGGAAGCTATTGTGCGCAAGCGACACATTTTTAGAATTTACTACATTAAGCATGCAATGANGACTCGTTTTAAATGGCGCATTAGTATGTGGTACATTCGCTGTTAAGCAGACGGTGTTTTTTGTTTATCTTGTTAATACGATGTCACCTGATGCAGCATATTTCAGTGCAGTAATTTAACTTTGTAAAAATGATTGTCACTAATTTAGAATGAACATGTCTGATTGTGTGCGTACGTGTAACATTTTGTCTATAAGGGTCAAACATTGAATGAGTCGTGTTAGGACACGGTGTGTGTTTGCAAGTAACCTGGTCAGATCACTCAGGTGACACTCGTAGTTCTTGTCATCGCGCTCCGGTTCTATCATCCCGAGCGCGATGACGTCACCACGCACGGGGCGCCCTCCCCCCACGTGACCAGCCCACCCCCGCCCACGTGACCAGCCCCTCCCCCACCCACGTGACCAGCCCTCCCCCCCACCCACGTGACCAGCCCCTCCACCCACCGCCAACGTGACCAGCCCCCCCTGCCCACGTGACCAGCCCTCCCCTCCCTGCCCACGTCACCAGCCCCTCCCCCCCCCGCCCACGTGACCAGCCCCCCCGCCCACGTGACCAGCCCGCCCACGTGACCAGCCCCCCCGCCCACGTGACCAGCCCCTCCCCCCCCCCGCGAGAGTTGGGGGGCAGGAGCGAGTTCTCGCGAGAGTTGGGGGGCAGGAGCGAGTTCTCGCGAGAGTTGGGGGGGGGGCAGGAGCGAATTCTCGCGAGAGTTGGGGGGGCAGGAGCGAATTCTCGCGAGAGTTGGGGGGGGCAGGAGCGAATTCTCGCGAGAGTTGGGGGGGCAGGAGCGAATTCTCGCGAGAGTTGGGGGGGGGGCAGGAGCTAATTCTCGCGAGAGTTGGGGGGCAGGAGCGAGTTCTCGCGAGAGTTGGGGGGCAGGAGCGAGTTCTCGCGAGAGCTGGGGGGCAGGAGCGAGTTCTCGCGAGAGTTGGGGGGCAGGAGCGAGTTCTCGCGAGAGTTGGGGGGCAGGAGCGAGTTCTCGCGAGAGTTGGGGGGGCAGGAGCGAGTTCTCGCGAGAGTTGGGGGGGGGCAGGAGCGAGTTCTCGCGAGAGTTGGGGGGCAGGAGCGAATTCTCGCGAGAGTTGGGGGGGGGCTTGAGTGAGTTCTCGCGAGAGTTGGGGGGGCAGGAGCGAGTTCTCGCGAGAGTTGGGGGGGGGCTTGAGTGAGTTCTCGCGAGAGTTGGGGGGGCAGGAGCGAATTCTCGCGAGAGTTGGGGGGGCAGGAGCGAGTTCTCGCGAGAGTTGGGGGGGGNCTTGAGTGAGTTCTCGCGAGAGTTGGGGGGGCAGGAGCGAATTCTCGCGACAGTTGGGGGGGCAGGAGCGAGTTCTCGCGAGAGCTGGGGGGCAGGAGCGAGTTCTCGCGAGAGTTGGGGGGGGCTTGAGTGAGTTCTCGCGAGAGTTGGGGGGGCAGGAGCGAGTTCTCGCGAGAGTTGGGGGGNCAGGAGCGAGTTCTCGCGAGAGTTGGGGGGGGCTTGAGTGAGTTCTCGCGAGAGTTGGGGGGGCAGGAGTGAGTTCTCGCGAGAGTTGGGGGGGCGGGAGCGAATTCTCGCGAGAGTTGGGGGGGCAGGAGCGAGTTCTCGCGAGAGTTGGGGGGGGCAGGAGCGAGTTCTCGCGAGAGTTGGGGGGGGGGGCTTGAGTGAGTTCTCGCGAGAGTTGGGGGCAGGAGCGAGTTCTCGCGAGAGTTGGGGGGGGCTTGAGCGAGTTCTCGCGAGAGTTGGGGGGGCAGGAGCGAGTTCTCGCGAGAGTTGGGGGGCTTGAGCGAATTCTCGCGAGAGTTGGGGGGGCAGGAGCGAGTTCTCGCGAGATCTGGGGGGGCTTGAGCGAGTTCTCGCGAGAGTTGGGGGGGCTTGAGCGAGTTCTCGCGAGAGTTGGGGGGGCAGGAGCGAGTTCTCGCGAGAGTCGGGGGGNCAGGAGCGAATTCTCGCGAGAGTTGGGGGGCAGGAGCGAGTTCTCGCGAGAGTTGGGGGGGGGGGCAGGAGCGAATTCTCGCGAGAGTTGGGGGGGCAGGAGTGAGTTCTCGCGAGAGTTGGGGGGGCAGGAGCGAGTTCTCGCGAGAGTTGGGGGGGCTTGAGCGAGTTCTCGCGAGAGTTGGGGGGGCAGGAGCGAGTTCTCGCGAGAGTTGGGGGGGGGGCAGGAGCGAGTTCTCGCGAGAGTTGGGGGGGCAGGAGCGAGTTCTCGCGAGAGTTGGGGGGGGCAGGAGCGAATTCTCGCGAGAGTTGGGGGGGCAGGAGTGAGTTCTCGCGAGAGTTGGGGGGGGGCAGGAGCGAGTTCTCGCGAGAGTTGGGGGGGCTTGAGCGAATTCTCGCGAGAGTTGGGGGGCAGGAGCGAGTTCTCGCGAGAGTTGTGGGGGGCAGGAGCGAGTTCTCGCGAGAGTTGGGGGGGGGGCAGGAGCGAGTTCTCGCGAGAGTTGGGGGGGGGGGGCAGGAGTGAGTTCTCGCGAGAGTTGGGGGGGCAGGAGCGAGTTCTCGCGAGAGTTGGGGGGGCAGGAGCGAGTTCTCGCGAGAGTTGGGGGGGCAGGAGCGAGTTCTCGCGAGAGTTGTGGGGGGCAGGAGCGAGTTCTCGTGAGAGTTGGGGGGGCAGGAGCGAGTTCTCGCGAGAGTTGGGGGGGGCAGGAGCGAGTTCTCGCGAGAGTTGGGGGGGGCAGGAGCGAGTTCTCGCGAGAGTTGGGGGGGCAGGAGCGAGTTCTCGCGAGAGGGGGGGGCAGGAGTGAGTTCTCGCGAGAGTTGGGGGGGCAGGAGCGAATTCTCGCGAGAGTTGGGGGGGGCAGGAGCGAGTTCTCGCGAGAGTTGGGGGGCAGGAGCGAGTTCTCGCGAGAGTTGGGGGGGGGCAGGAGTGAGTTCTCGCGAGAGTTGGGGGGGGCAGGAGCGAGTTCTCGCGAGAGGGGGGGGGGCAGGAGTGAGTTCTCGCGAGAGTTGGGGGGGGCAGGAGCGAATTCTCGCGAGAGTTGGGGGGGGCAGGAGCGAGTTCTCGCGAGAGTTGGGGGGCAGGAGCGAGTTCTCGCGAGAGTTGGTGGGGGGCAGGAGTGAGTTCTCGCGAGAGTTGGGGGGGCAGGAGCGAGTTCTCGCGAGAGGGGGGGGGCAGGAGTGAGTTCTCGCGAGAGTTGGGGGGGCAGGAGCGAATTCTCGCGAGAGTTGGGGGGGGCAGGAGCGAGTTCTCGCGAGAGTTGGGGGGCAGGAGCGAGTTCTCGCGAGAGTTGGGGGGCTGCCAGCGGGCGTTCGACACTTCACGTGGCAGCCTCAAGGTGCACCTAGCCTGGCACGAGCGCCGTGGTGACGTCACCGTAACCTCGTCTTCGGTAGATATCTTCCGGAAGACGTTTCCGTGAGCCGAAGCGTCTTCCGGAATTGGTAGAGTTCTTCTAGAAGGCAGTAGAACATTTCCGTAATCGGTAGATGTCTTCTGGAAGATTCTATTCCTGTTTCAGTAACGATCTTCCGGAAGAAGTCACCTCACACAGCGTCGACTTTGTTTTTTAATCTCCAGTAAACATAAAGTGGCTAGTCCAGCGTTGCAGTCCAAAACTTAAAATAATTACGTGATAGTTATTCATTTAAAAAATTTTAATCTAAAAAAAAAACTTGTTACGGCCACCGTACCTACCGTGTGTGGAAAGCGCGAACTTAAAATAGTAAATGTTGTATCAAGACTTTGATTATCGCTTCACGTGCCTGCACGTTTTAATATCGCAACAATAAGTTATAAGTTAACAAATTTAAAATTATAATTTTAACAAAAAAAATTGACGGTATGCAAATTAGCTGCCTACGGAAGCCCACGGAGTGCGCCGCTCGGACTGAACGCGCTTCGTAAGGTGAGTGCCAACTCCACGCTAATTGGTAAAACTCCACGTTAATTTTCGCCAATTAACTCGTTAATTGTCACGTGACTCGGTTCACCATTAGGGGGGGAGGGGAGATTCTCGATTTCTGGCTGAGCGCACCTCGAAGCGAGCCGCTTAAATGATTCGAGCCACGGGAGGCGGCGAGCAGCATCAATGGGGAGCCACGAGTCGTGACTCAAGAGAGGGAGTCACTCGGTCACTCACTCAGTCAGTCAGTCACTCAGTCACTCACTCAGTCACTCAGTCGCTCACTCAGTCACTCAGTCAGCCACTCAGTCACTCAGTCACTCACCCACTCACTCATCCACTCACCCACCCACTTACCCACTCACCACCACTCACTCATTCACCCACCCACTCACTCACCCACCCACTCACCCACCCACTCACTCTCTCCCCACCCACTCGCTCACTCACCCACCCACTTACTCACCACACACTCACCCACTCACTCGCTCATCCACTCACCCACTCACTCACTCACCCACTCACTCACTCACTCGCTCATCCACCCACTTACCCACTCACCACCCACTCGCTCATTCACCACCCACTCACTCACCNACCCACCACTCACTCACTCACCCAACTCACCCACCCACCCACCCACTCACTCACTCACCANTCACTCACTCACTCACTCACCCACCACCCACTTACTACTCACCCACTCACTCACCCACTCACTCGCTCACTCACCCACTCACCCACCCACTCACTCACCCACTCACTCGCTCATCCACCCACTTACCCACTCACCACCCACTCGCTCATTCACCCACCCACTCACCCACCACTCCTCATTCACCCACTCACTCATCCACTCACCCACTCACCCACCCACTCACTCACCCACTCACTCGCTCTCCACCCACTTACCCACTCACCACCCACTCACTCATTCACCCACCCACTCACTCACCCACCCACCCACTCACCCACCACTCACCACCNAACCCACCCACTCACCCACCCACTCACTCACTCACCCACTCACCCACTCACTCACTCACTCACCCACCCACCCACTTACCCACTCACCACCCACTCACTCATTCACCCACCCACTCACTCACCCACCCACTCACCTCTCACCACCCACTCACTCACCACCCATACTCACTCACCCACTCACTCACCCACTCACCGCTCANCCACTCACCCACTCACCCACCCACTCACTCACCCACTCACTCGCTCACCCATTCACCACCACCCACTCGCTCACACCNAACTCACTGCACCCACCACCCACTCACCCACCCACTCACTCATTCACCCACTCACTCATCCACTCACCCACTCACCCACCCACTCACTCACCCACTGTCGGGGCACTCCGCTCAGATCCCCACTTACCCACTCACCACCCACTCGCTCATTCACCCACCCACTCACCCACCCACTCACTCACCCACCCACCCACTCACCCACCCACTCACTCATTCACCCACTCACTCACCCACCCACCCACTCACCCACCCACTCACTCACTCACTCACCNACCACCCACTCACTCACTCACTCACTCACCACTCACCCACTCANCACCCACCCACCNACTCACTCANCACCACTCACTCACCCACCACTCACTCACTCACCCACCACCCACTCACCCACCCACCCACTCACCACCCACTCACTCTCTCACCACCCACTCATCCGCTCTGCCTGGTTGTGTAGGCACGATGTCCCGTCGGAACGGACCTACGGCAGCCCACCCGCCTCCTCCAAAGTCAAGTACTCGAAGCTTCCAGACAGCGATGATGGCTACATCGACCTGCAGGTAACACAAAGCTCCTCCAGGTAGCCTCACGTAGAGCTGTCGGGGCACTGCTAGCCAGGTAAAGCTGACTCACACTCTCTCACACTCACTCTCTCTTACCCATTCACTCTCTCACACTCACTCTCTCTCACACTCTTACACACTCACTCTCTCTCACACTCACTCTCTCTCACACTCACTCTCTCTCACACTCTCTCACACTCACCTCTCTCTCACACTCACTCTCTCTCACACTCACTCTCTCTCTCACACTCTCTCACACTCACACTCTTACACACTCTCTCTCACACTCACACTCTTACACACTCACTCTCTCTCACACTCACTCTCTCTCACACTCACACTCTCTCACACTCACACTCTCACACTCACTCTCTCTCACACTCACTCTCTCTCACACTCACTCTCTCTCACACTCACTCTCTCTCACACTCACTCTCTCTCACACTCACACTCAATCACACTCACTCTCTCTCACACTCTCTCACACTCACTCTCTCTCACACTCACTCTCTCACTCACTCTCTCACACTCACTCTCTCTNACTCACTCTCTCTCACACTCACTCTCTCACACTCACTCTCACACTCACACTCTCACACTCACTCTCTCTCACACTCACTCTCTCTCACACTCACTCTCTCACTCTCTCTCTCACACTCACTCTCTCTCACACTCACCTCAATCACACTCACTCTCTCTCACACTCACTCTCACTCACACTCACACTCTCTCACACTCACTCTCTCTCACACTCACTCTCTCTCACACTCACACTCAATCACACTCACTCTCTCTCACACTCACTCTCTCTCACACTCACACTCTCTCACACTCTCTCACACTCACTCTCTCTCACACTCACTCTCTCACTCACTCTCTCACACACTCTCTCACTCTCTCACACTCACTCTCACACTCACTCTCACACTCTCTCACACTCACTCTCTCACTCACTCTCTCACTCTCACTCACTCTCTCACACTCACTCTCTCTCACACTCACACTCAATCACACTCACTCTCTCTCACACTCACTCTCACACTCACACTCACACTCTCTCACACTCTCTCTCACACTCACTCTCTCTCACACTCACTCTCTCTCACACTCACTCTCCTCACACTCACACTCTCTCACACTCTCTCACACTCACTCTCTCTCACTCTCTCTCACACTCTCTCACACTCACTCTCTCTCACACTCACTCTCTCACACTCTTACACACTCACTCTCTCTCACACTCACTCTCTCTCACACTCACTCTCTCTCACACTCTCTCACACTCACTCTCTCTCACACTCACTCTCTCTCACACTCACTCTCGTCTCACACTCACTCTCTCTCACACTCACTCTCTCTCACACTCACTCTCTCTCACACTCACACTCTCTCCCACTCCCCCTCTCCTCCCCCTCTCCTCGCCCTCTCCTCCCCTCTCCTCGCCCTCCTTCTCCCCCTCTCCCCCCCTCTCCCCCCCTCTCCTCCCCCCTCTCCTCCCCCGGTAGTTCAAGCGGCCCCCCCGCGTGTCCCCTACCGCGCCATTGCGTTGGCCGCCGCTCTCTTCCTCATCGGCTCGCTGCTCATCGTCATCGGCTCCCTGCTGCTTACCGGGTACATAGACACCAAGGTGAGTCGGTGAGTGGGTGAGTGGGTGAGTGGGTGAGTGGGTGGGTGAGTGAGTGAGTGGGTGAGTGGGTGAGTGGGTGGGGGTGGGTGGGTGGGTGGNTGGGTGGGTGGGTGAGTGGGTGAGTGGGTGTGTGGGTGTGTGGGTGGGTGAGTGGGTGTGTGGGTGAGTGGGTGAGTGAGTGGGGAGTGGTGGGTGGGTGAGTGGGTGTATGAGTGGGTGGGTGGTGATGTGAGTGNGTCGAGCAGGTNAGGGGTGAGTGAGGTGGTNAGTGGATGAGTGAGTGGNTGGGATGAGTTGGGTGACTTGGGTGAGTTGGGTGAGTGGGTGGGTGGGTGTGAGTGGGTGGGTGGTGAGTGGGTGGGTGAGTGGGTGGGTGGTGAGTGGGTGAGTGGGTGGGTGAGTGAGTGGGTGTGAGTGGTGAGCAGGAGTGGGTGAGTGAGTGGGTGGTGGTGAGTGAGTGAGTGGGTGGGTGGTGGGTGATGAGTGGGTGGGTGGGTGGTGAGTGGTGGTGGTGGTGGGTGGGTGNGTGCGTGATGGNTGAGTGGTGGTGGGTGGNTGAGTGGTGGTGGGTGGGTGAGTGGGTGGNGATGAGTGGTGAGTGGTGGGTGAGTGGGTGGNTGGTGGGTGGTGGGTGAGTGGTGAGCAGGAGGTTGGGTGAGTGAGTGGGTGGTGGGATGNGTGATGAGTGGGTGGTGATGGTGAGTGAGTGGGTGGGTGGGTGATGGGTGGTGGGTGAGTGGTGGGTGGGTGGGTGGGTGGGTGGGTGAGTGGGTGATGAGTGAGTGGTGGGTGGGTGGGTGGGTGGGTGAGTGGTGAGTGGGTGGGTGGGTGGGTGAGTGGGTGAGCAGGAGGTTGGGTGGGTGAGCTCCCAGCGGTGTCGATTCCCCCTGTCCCCGTGTCTCACCCCCAGTACGCTGACCGTGACCTGGCCAGTGCTCACCGTGGGGGTCTTGGTCTTCCTCCCCGGGTCTACACNTGCGCATCCCGGCCATCCTCGCCTACAGAGGCACCGCCGGATACTCTTACAGACGACACCCCGACTTCAGCGACTGAGAGACACGGGGGGGGGGGGGGTAGAGACACGGGGAGACACGGAGACGCTGGGTGACACGGGGAGACACGGGAGACATGGGAGACGCTGGAGACACGGGAGACGCTGGGAGACACGGGGAGACGCTGGGAGACACGGGAGATTCACGGGAGACACGGGAGACATTGGGAGACGCTGGGAGACGCGGGAGACACGGGGAGACACGGGGAGACACGGGCAGACACGGGGAGACGCTAGGAGACACGGGAGACACGGGAGACGCTAGGAGACGCGGGAGACACGGGAGACNCGGGGAGACANGGAGACGCTGACACTGGGAGACAGGGGAGACACGGAGACGTGACACGGGGAGACGCGGGGACACGGGNAGACGGGGACACTGGGAGACATGGAGACGCGGGAGACACGGGAGCACGGGGGACACGGGGACACGGGGAGACGCTGGAGACACGGGAGACACGGGGAGACACGGGGAGACACGGGGAGATGGGNGACGCAGGGAGACATGGGAGAGNCACGGGGAGATGGGGACACGGGGAGACGCGGGAGACACGGGGAGACACGGGGAGACACGGAGACGCTGGGGACACGGGGACACGGGGACACGGGAGACGCTGGGAGACACGGGGGACGTGGGGGACACGGGGAGACACGGGAGACACTGGGAGACACTGGGAGACACGGGAGACACTGGGAGACACGGGGACGGGGACACGGGGAGACACGGGGAGACGCTGAGAGATGGGGACATTGGAGACGCTGGGAGACGCTGGGAGACGCTGGGAGACACGGGGAGACACGGGGAGACGCTCGGGACACGGAGATGCGGACACGGAGACGCTGGGAGACACGGGNAGACACGGGGACACACGGGGAGACACTGGGAGACACGGGAGACGCGGAGACACGGGGAGACACGGGGAGACACGGGGAGACCGGNGACATTGGAGACANTGGGGACACGGGGAGGAGACACGGGAGACATNGNNGGGAGACACTGGGAGACACGGGGAGACACGGGGGACGNTGGGAGACACGGAGACAGGGGACACGTAAAGGCATTGGGAGACACTGGGGACACGGGGAGACATGNGGACACGGGGACAGGGGAGNCACGGGGAGACGCTGAGGACACGGGGACACCGGGAGACACGGGGAGACACGGGAGACACGGGAGACGCGGGACACGGGGAGACACGGGATACGAGGACACGGGAGACACTGGGAGACACGGGAGACACGGGGACACGGGGAGACACGGAGACACGGGGAGACATGGGGACACTGGGAGACACGGGAGACACGGGAGACGCTGAGAGACACGGAGACACCGGGAGACACGGGGAGACACGGGAGACACGGGGAGACGCAGGAGACACGGGGAGACACGGGGATACGTAGAGACACGGGGAGACACTGGAGACACGGAAACATAGACACTGGGAGACACGGGGAGACAAGGGAGACACCGGGAGACACGGGGAGACACGGGNAGACACGGGGAGACGCTNGGAGACACGGG
This sequence comes from Lethenteron camtschaticum, assembly GCA_018977245.1. NCBI lineage: Eukaryota > Metazoa > Chordata > Hyperoartia > Petromyzontiformes > Petromyzontidae > Lethenteron > Lethenteron camtschaticum. The sequence continues at coordinate 5,651 of WFAB01003232.1, read as the reverse complement.
GAGACACGGGGAGACGCGGAGACACGGGGAGACACGGGGAGACACGGGAGAAACTGGGAGACGCAGGGAGACATGGGGAGNCACGGGGAGACACTGGGAGACACGGGAGACGCGGGGAGACACGGGAGACACGGGGAGACACGCNGGGAGACACGGGAGACACGGGGAGACACGGGGAGACACGGGAGACGCGGGGAGACGCGGGGGGGAGACACGGGAGACACNGAGACACGGGGAGACACGGAGACACGGGGAGACACGGGGAGACACGGGGAGAGACGGGGAGACACGGAGACACGGGAAGACACGGGGAGACACGGGGAGAAACTGGGAGACGCGGGGAGACACGGGGAGACACGGGGAGACACGGGGAGAAACTGGGAGACGCGGGGAGACACGGGGAGCGCAGGGACGCGGGGAGACACTGGGAGACACGGGGAGACACGGGAAGACACTGGGAGACGCGCATGGGGAGACACGCACGTGCGCTGTACGTGTAAATTCACCTTTGTAATAAAATGGAACTCGTGACATCCTGGTGTGATGTTGGAAGTTCCGCGTCCCACGTGCCACGTTGCACGCTCGTAATGAAGGACGTGGACATGCGCTCCAAATCGGGGGCAAGCACATTGGTTGGGGTTTAAAGCTTCTTTCGTGACTGCAGGGATTCATCTTCTTGGTTGTTAATGCTTCACCCCGAGCTCTCATACTCTGATGGTGCATTGTCTTTGAGTTGTGCGCCTTTTGGCGTCATCTGGTCCAACACCATAGAGACTAGGCTCTAAGGAAAGCTGTCTCGGGTGTGGACCAATCAACTTCAAGGACCATGTGAGACTAGGCTCTAAGGAAAGCTGTCTCGGTGTGGACCAATCAACTTCAAGGACCATGTGAGACTAGGCTCTAAGGAAAGCTGTCTCGGTGTGGACCAATCAACTTCAAGGACAGTGCATACATCATCAGAGTTGTGTGTTTTGTTTGCATTATGACTGCAGGTATTGTGGTCTATGCAAACATGACTCCACCATCATCACCTCATCCACCTCCACCACCTCATCCACCACCTCCACCACCACCTCATCCACCACCTCATCCACCACCACACCTCATCCACCACCTCTCCACCACCACCTCCACGTCTCAATTGTCCACAACACGAGCACCAGTCCGGCCACATCTCCTGGTGGTGATAGGGGAGGTCGTGGTGAGGTTGGTGGTGGTGGTGGTGAGGGTGTTGGTGTTGGTGGTGGTGTTGGTGGTGTGNTGGTGGTGATGGTGGAGGTCGTGGTGAGGTTGGTGGTGGTGGTGGTGAGGGTGTTGGTGGTGTTGGTGGTGTGGTGGTGGTGGTGTAGTGGTGGTGGTGTTGGTGGTGGTGGTGTTGGTGGTGTTGGTGGTGGTGTTGGTGGGGTTCCAGATGGGTTTTGTTCCAGCACCAGGATGTCGTGTGTTTTTAAACTTGAGAATCTTGGCGACACAAACTGAACGTTGTTCATTGTGCCGGGTGCCAGGCCACAGAGCTCTGGAGCTCTCGGTCAGAAGCGACAAATTATAGCTCGAACAAGTGGGTGGCTAGATGGGTAGGTGAGTGAGTGGGTGGGTAGGTGAGTGGGTNGGTGGGTAGGTGAGTGAGTGGGTGGGTAGGTGAGTGGGTGGGTGGGTAGGTGAGTGAGTGGGTGGGTGAGTGGGTGGCTAGGTGGGTAGGTGAGTGGTGGTTAGGTGGGTAGGTGAGTGGGTGGGTGAGTAGGTGGGTGGGTGAGTAGGTGGGTAGGTGAGTGGGTGGGTAGGTGAGTGAGTGAGTGGGTGAGTGGGTGGGTAGGTGAGTAGGTGAGTGAGTGGTGAGTGGGTGAGTGAGTGGGTGGGTGAGTGGGTGGGTAGGTGAGTGGGTGGGTGGCTAGGTGGTGAGTGGATGGGTAGGTGAGTGAGTGGCTATGTGGGTATGTGAGTGAGTGGGTGAGTGAGTGGGTGGGTAGGAGAGTGAGTGGGTGGGTGGCTAGGTGGGTAGGTGAGTGGGTGGGTAGGTGGGTAGGTGAGTGAGTGGGTGGGTGGATAGGTGGGTAGGTGAGTAGGTGGGTAGGTGAGTGGGTGGGTAGGTGAGTAGGTGAGTGGGTGAGTAGGTGAGTAGGTGAGTGAGTGGGTGGGTAGGTGAGTAGGTGAGTGGGTAGGTGAGTGGGTGGCGAGGTGATTAGGTGAGTGGGTGGGTGGCTAGGTGAGTGGGTGGGTGAGTGGGTGAGTAGGTGAGTGAGTGGTATGTGAGTAGGTGAGTGAGTGGGTGGGTGATCTGCCTGGCACGTCCTACACTCACCATCCACAGCGTACAACCACATCACATGGACCATGTTCTGCCAGCATTCGTTCTTTAATTTAATTGCCTTTCAAAACATTACACAGTCCCCCGTCTCTCTCTCTATCACTTGTCCACTCCGTGTCTCTCCCCATGTCTCTCTCCCTCCCCCTGTCTCACTCCCCGTGTCTCACTACCAATGTCTCTCTCTGCCCATGTCTCTCTCCCTCCCCCTGTCTCACTCCCCGTGTCTCACTACCAATGTCTCTCTCCCCGTGTTTCACTCACTCCCCGTGTCTCACTCCCCGTGTCTCACTCACTCTGTCTCACTCCCCGTTGCTCTGACTGTCTCCGTGTCTCTCTCCCTCCCAATGTCTCTCTCCCCGTGTCTCTGTCTCACTCCCCGTGTCTCACTCATTCCCTGTGTCTCTGTCTCTCTCCCCTGTGTCTCTGTCTCTCTATCGTCTCCCTCCCCGTGTCTCTGTCTCTCTGTGTCTCTCTCCCCGTGTCTCTGTCTCTGTGTCTCTCCCCGTGTCTCTCTCCCCGTGTCTCTCTCCCCGTGTCTCTCTCTCTCACCGTGTCTCTCTCCCCGTGTCTCTGTCTCTCTCCCCGTGTCTCTCCCGTGTCTCCTCTCTCCCCGTGTCTCTCTCCCCGTGTCTCTCTCTCCCCGTGTCTCTCCCCGTGTCTCTGTCTCTCACCGTGTCTCTCTCCCGTGTCTCTGTGTCTCTCCCCGTGTCCGTCTACTCCAGCTCTGCGAGGATCTCCGCCAGTATCTCCGCTCTGTCCGCGACACTCCGGCTGCTCCGCTGCGCTGCTCTGCCGCTTATTCTGCTGTCTGCTCCTGCTGCTTCTCCTGCTGCTGCTGCTGCTCTGCTGCTGCTGCTGCTTGCAGAGGACAGCACCGCAGCAGTAGAGCCACGTACAGACGGCGGTAGCGCGCCAGGAGTACAGCCTGCGACTCGTCCAGAGACAGCCTGGGACAGCAACGCACGCAGAGATGCGACACACAGAGACACAAACACACACACACCTCTCCACACACTACACACACTCTCACACACACGCTCTCCACACACACGCTCTCACCACACACAGTGACACACACTCTCACACACACGCTCTCACACACACACAGTGACACACACGGACACGCTCTCACATGCTCTCACACACACTCACCTAACACACATACGCTCTCACACACACACACACAGGCTCTCACACACACAGTGACACATGCACTCACACACACTCTCTCACACACACAGTGACACACACATACGCTCTCACACACACACACACTCTCACACGCTCACACACACACAGTGACACACGCTCTCACACACACACTCTCACACGCTCTCACACACACCACACACACATACGCTCTCACACACACACACACGCCCACACGCTCTCACACACACACACACAGTGACACACGCTCTCACACACACACACGCTCTCACACACAGTGACACACGCTCTCACACACACTCACACAGTGACCACGCTCTCACACACACACACTCTCACACACACTCACACAGTGACACACGCACTCACATACACACACGCTCTCACACACACACAGTGACACACGCTCTCACACACACACACTCTCACACACACTCACACAGTGACACACGCTCTCACACACACACACTCTCACACACACTCACACAGTGACACACGCTCTCACACACACACACTCTCTCACACACACGCACTCACACACACACACGCTTTCACACTCACACAGTGACACACGCTCTCACACACACACACTCTCTCACACACACGCACTCACACACACACACGCTTTCACACACACACAGTGACACACGCTCTCACACACACACACACTCTCTCACACACACGCACTCACACACACACACGCTTTCACACACACACAGTGAACACGCTCTCCACACCCACACACACTCTCTCACACACACGCACCCACACACACACGCTTTCACACACACACAGTGACACACGCTCTCACACACACACTCACACACACACAGTGACATGCTCTCACACACACTCACCCACACACACATACGCTCTCACACACACAAACACACACGCTCTCACACACACAAACACACACGCTCTCGTACCCGTGCACCTGGCCTGGCACAGAAGCCATGGCGACGTCACCGCCGCTCAACGGCGAATGGCGGCTGCTGCTGCGGTTGCTGCTTGCTCTCCGCCGGAACCATGGTGACCGCCGCCACCGCCACCACCACCGCCACACCACCGCCACCACCGCACCACCACCACCACCGCCACCACTCAGCAGCTTGAGCAGCTGCAGGAGCAGCTGTGCCAGACGTGACTCCAGCATCAACACCGCCGACCCGCCTTCCACCTCCTCCTCACCTCCTCCACCTCCTCCTCCACCTTCACCACCTTCACCTCCTCTCCACCTCCTCCACCGCTACCTCATCCTCCTGATTGTCCACAACACAGCACCAGTCCATCCACTCCTCCTGCTGCTGATGCTGCTGCTGCTGGTGGGCTGGGTGGAGGTCGTGGTGAGACTGGGTGGTGGTGGGGTTGATGGTGGTGGTGGGGTTGATGGTGGTGGTGGGGTTGGTGTGGTGGTGGGTTGGTGGTGGTGGGGTTGGTGGTGGTGGTGGGGTTGGTGTGGTGGTGGGGTTGGTGGTGGGGTTGATGGTGGTGGTGGGGTTGGTTGTGGTGGTGGGGTTGATGGTGGTGGTGGGGTTGGTGGTGGTGGGGTTGGTGGTGGTGGTGGGTTGGTGGTGGGGTTGATGGTGGTGGTGGGGTTGGTGGTGGTGGTGGGGTTGGTGTGGTGGTGGGGTTGGTGGTGGTGGTGGGTTGGTGGTGGTAGTGGGGTTGGTGGTGTGTTGATGGTGTGGTGGGTTGGTTGTGGTGGTGGGGTTGATGGTGGTGGTGGGGTTGGTGGTGGTGGTGGGTGGTTGGTGGTGGTGGTGTGGGGTTGATGGTGTGGTGGGTTGGTGGTGGTGGGGGTTGGTGTGGTGGTGGGGTTGTGGTGGTGGTGGGGTTGGTGTGGTAGTGGGGTTGGTGGTGGGGTTGTTGGTGTTGGTGGTGGGGTTGGTGTTGAGGCTGGATGAGGTTGGTGGTGGTGGTGGGGTTGGTGGTGGTGGTGGGGTTGGTGGTGGTGGTGGGGTTGGTGGTGGTAGTGGGGTTGTGTGGGGTTGTTGGTGTTGGTGGTGGTGGTGGGGTTGGTGTTGAGGCTGGTGTGAGGTTGGTTGGTGTGGTGGGTTGGTGGTGGTGGTGGGGTTGTTGGTGGTGGTGGGGTTGATGGTGGTGGTGGTGGGGTGGTGGTGGTAGTGGGTTGGTGGTGTAGTGGGTTGGTGGTGGGGTGTTGGTGTTGGTGTGG
>WFAB01003231.1:0-19350 GCA_018977245.1 Lethenteron camtschaticum | reverse complement strand
ACCTAACACTCACACACACCTAACACTCACCCACACACCTAACAACACACCACACACCTAAAACACCACAACACACCTAACACACACAACACCTAACACACACACACCAACAACACACACACACACCTAACACACCTAACACACACACACCTAACACTCACACACACCTACACTCACACCACACAACACTCACACACACCTAACACTCACACACACCTAACCACACACACCTAACACTCACACACACACACACCCCTAACACCACACCTAACACTCACACACACCTAACACTCACACACACCTAACACACACACACACCTAACACTCACACACACCTAACACACACACCTAACACTCACACATACCTAACACTCACACACACCTAACACACACACCTAACACTCACACACACCTAACACTCACACACACCTAACACTCACACACACACACAGACTCCTACACACACACACCTAACACTCACACACACCCTAACACTCACACACACCTAACACTCACACACACCTAACACTCACACACACCTAACACACACACCTAACACTCACACACACTAACACACACACCTAACACACACACACACCTAACACTCACACACACCTAACACCACACACCTAACACTCACACACACCTAACACCACACACACCTAACACACACACACACCTAACACACACACACACCTAACACACACACACCTAACACACACACACACACCTAACACACACACACACACCTAACACACACACACCTAACCACACACACTAACACTCACACACACCTAACACTCACACACACCTAACACTCACACACACCTAACACTCACAACACACCTACACTCACACACACCTAACACTCACACACACCTAAACACTCACACACACCTAACACACACACCTAACACTCACACACACACACACACCCCTAACACCACACCTAACACTCACACACACCTAACACTCACACACACCTAACACTCACACACACCTACACACACCTAACACTCACACACACCTAACACTCACACACACCTAACACTCACACACACCTAACACACACACACACCTAACACACACACACCTAACACACACACACCTAACACTCACACACACCTAACACTCACACACACCTACACTCACACACACCTAACACACACACCTAACACTCACACACACCTAACACACACACCTAACACTCACCACACACACACACACCCCTAACACTCACACACACCTAACACTCACACACACCTAACACTCACACACACCTAACACTCACACACACCTACACACACCTAACACTCACACACACCTAACACTCCACACACACCTAAACACACCACACACACCACACACTAACACACACACACACCTAACAACACACACACACACCTAACACACACACACACACACCTAACACACACAACCACACCTAACACACCTAACACACACACACCTAACACTCACACACACCTAACACTCACACACACCTAACACTCACACACACCTAACACTCACACACACCTAACACACACACCACCTAACACTCACACACCACACACACCCCTAACACACACACCTAACACTCACACACACCTAACACCCACACACACCACCTAACACACACACACACCTAACACTCACACACACCTAACACACACACCTAACACTCACACACATACCTTAACACTCACACACACCTAACCACACACCACCTAACACGTCACACCACACCTAACACTCACACACACCTAACACCAAACTCACACCACCACACACACACACAGACTCCTACACACACACACCTAACACTCACACACACAACCTAACCACCACTCACACCACACCCCTAACACTCACACACACCTAACACACACACACTCACACACACCTAACACTCACCACACACCTACACACACACACACCTAACACTCACACACACCTAACACCACCACACAACCTAACACCACACACACACCTAACACACCACACACACCTAAACACTCACACACACCTAACACACACAACCTAACACTCACACACACCTAACACACCAACACCACACACCTAACACTCACACACACCTAACACTCACCACACACCTAACACACCTCACACACAACCAACCTAACACACCACACACACCTAACACTCACACACACACACCCTAACACACACCAACACCACACACACCTAACACTCACACACACCTAACACCACACACACCACACACACACCTAACACACAACACCACAACACTAACACACACACACACCTAACCACCTAACACACACACACCTAACACACACAATCACCACACACACCTACACTCACACACACCTACACAACACTACACACACACCTAACACTCACACACACCTAACACACACACCTAACACTCACACACACACCACACCCCTAACACACACCTAACACTCACACACACCTAACACTCCACACACACCTAACACTCACACACACCTACACACACCTAACACTCACACACACCTAACACACTCACACCACACCTAACACCACACACACCAACACACACACACACACCTAACACACACACCACCTAACACACACACACCTAACACTCACACACACCTAACACTCACACACACCTACACTCACACACACCTAACACACCACACCTAACACTCACACACACCTAACACACACACCTAACACTCACACACACACACACCCCTAACACACACAACCTAACACTCCACACACACCTAACACTCACACACACCTAACACTCACACACACCTACACACACCTAACACTCACACACACCTAACACTCACACACACCTAACACACACACACACACCTAACACACACACACACCTAACACACACACACACCTAACACACCACACACACCTAACACACACACAACCTACACACAACCTAACACACACACACCTAACACTCACACACACCTACACTCACACACACCTAACACTCACACACACCTAACACTCACACACACCTAACACACACACCTAACACTCACACACACACACACCCCTAACACACACCTAACACTCACACACACCTAACACTCACACACACCTAACACACACACACACCTAACACTCACACACACCTAACACCACACACACCTAACACTCACACACACCTAACACTCACACACACCTAACACACACAACCTAACACTCACACACACCTAACACTCACACCACACACCTAACACTCACACACACCTAACACTCACACACACCACACACACACACCAACACTCACACACACCTAACACTCACACACACCTAACACACACACACTACACACCCTACACACCACACCTAAACACTCACACACACCTAACACTCACACACACCTAACACCACACACACCTAACACACACACCTAACACCACACACACCTAACACCCACACACTCACCACACACCTAACACTCACACACACCTAACACTCACACACACCTAACACACACACCACCTAACACTCACACACACCTAACACACACCACACACACCTAACACTCACACACACCTAACACTCACACACACCTAACACTCACACACACCTAACACCACACACACCTAACACTCACACACACCTAACACACACACACCTAACACTCACACACACCTAACACACCAACACACACACCTAACACACACACACACCTAACACCACACACACCTAACACCACACACACCTAACACTCACACACACCTACACTCACACACACCTAACACTCACACACACCTAACACTCACACACACCTAACACACACACCTAACACTCACACACACACACACACCCTAACACACACCTAACACTCACACACACACCTAACACTCCACACACACCTAACACTCACACACCACCTACACACACCTAACACTCACACACACCTAACACTCACACACACCTAACACTCACACACACCTAACACACACACACACCTAACACACACCACCTAACCAACACACACACACAACCTAACACTCACACACACCTAACACTCACACACACCTACACTCACACACACCTAACACACACACCTAACACTCACACACACCTAACACTCACACACACCTAACACTCACACACCACACACCTAACACTCACACACACCTAACACACACTCACACACACCTAACACTCACACAACACATCCTAAACACTCACACACCCCTAACACTCACACACACCTAACACTCACACACACCAACACTCACACACACCTAACACTCACACACACCTAACACTCACACACACCTAACACTCACACACCCCTAACACTCACACACCTAACACTCACACACACCTAAAACTCACACACACCTAACACTCACACACACCTAACACTCACACACACCTAACACTCACACACACCTAACACACACACACCTAACACTCACACACACACCTAACACTACACACACACCTAACACACACACACACACACTCACACACACCTAACACTCACACACACCTAACACTCACACACACCTAACACTCACACCACACCTAACACTCACACACACACAGAACTCCTACACACACCTAACACTCACACACACCTAACACTCACACACACCTAACACTCACACACACACAGACTCCTACACACACCTAACACTCACACACACCTACCACTCACACACCACACAGACTCCTACACACACCTAACACTCACACACACCTAACACTCACACACACCTAACACTCACACACACCTAACCACTCACACACACACAAACTCCTACACACACCTAACACTCACACACACCTAACACTCACACACACACAGACTCCTACACACCACCTAACACTCACACACACCTAACACTCACACACACACAGACTCCTACACACACCTAACACTCACACACACCTACCACTCACACACACACAGACTCCTACACACACCTAACACTCACACACACCTAACACTCACACACACACCTAACACTCACACACACCTAACACACACACCTAACACTCACACACACCTAACACTCACACACACCTAACACTCACACAGGTGACTGATGGATGAGGGTGAGCGGCGCTTTGTAAACTCGCCTTCATCGTCTCCCTCGCCGACTCGCCGAGTGTTTGTGTTGTTGTTGGAAACGTCCCGACGTCAGATTGAAGCTTGGACGGGCGAGCCAAGGGAAGTTCCAGCAGCGGAAGAAACTCGTCACGTTGCAGACACCGAGTGACGCGTACCACGTGACAGAGACGCCAACTCCCACGTGCCCTTGAATGCCCCTTCTCGGTTCAAGCGGCGCCCGTTCTGCACGCACAAAAGTGTGATTTTGATGATGAACGAACGAAGGTGCAACGAATAAATAGAACCCGGACGACGCCGTGGCAAATCGGAGTTCTGTCTGCTGCCAATTCTCGTCGGCATCTCTCGCGCAACGCGGACCGCACTGCGCGCGTTCCTCGTCCGTGCCGGCCACGCGGTTGATATCGGCAATAACGACGGAGCGAGACACGGAGCGAGATAAAATAGCCGCCTCCTATAATGTACGCTTCAACTAAAAAACAAGTATAACCCGTAAAAACAAAGTTTTTCGCTCTAAATCCTTTATATGCGTGGCGGCTAGAGTCCTCTCGTCCTCTGGCTTGAGATGGCTGCCACCTATGGTTCAGATGATTGCATTGCACCATTAAGCAATTGGTAATTAAATATATTTTTGTCCTAAAAAGTGTGTGTCAGTGTGTGTGTCAGGCTGTGTGTCAGTGTGTGTGTCAGTGTGGCGAGGAGTGGTGGTGCAGCGGTTAGCGCGCTGCACTACGAACCCGGATCCCCGAGTTATATTCCCGCTCACGGCCAAAACCAGCGACGATTATCTGAACCGGCACTGCGCCTCCCCCGGGTCGACTCAGCCTCAAATGAGTACCTGATGCGGTGTGTAAACATCGCCACTGGGGAGATAAAGGCGGCCGGGCGTGGTGCTGGCCTCCCACCCCTCCTCCACCGTTCCGGCCTTATAGGTGCTCGCTAACAGCACTTGCCCCAACAACCTGTGCAGGCTACACGGGTGATCTTTGTCTTTGTGTCTTTGGCGCGCGCCCTCGTTGCCTGCGTCCCCAGAGACACTGCCCCCTCCTCCACGATCGGCGTCGTGACCCCCGAGACCAAACCCGCCCCTCCCCCCCCGTACCTCTCTTGACATTTGTCATTGTCTGTGCGTGATGATATCGGCGCGGGTGTGGGAGGGGGGAGGGGAGCAGGTCCCAAGATTCTCATGGCCCCCCGTGTCCCAGTGCCCCCCAATCACCCCTCGCCAGCCAGCGACCACCTCCGCTGCAGTCGCTCCAAGCTGCCCACCCCGACCCCCGCTCCACTGCCCCACGCTGGCCTGGCACGGCGCGAGTGTGCAGCACCATCTCCTTCACCTGCAGCTGCGAGGATCAATCGGCAGCGTCGTCTTCCCCGCACCTCCGATGAGCAGGTTGGCAACGTACGGCGCGAAGGAATTTCAACAAACAAATCACGCGCCTCATTCGTGTCGACTGTTAACCACCACGACTCCCAACTACCACCACCACTCACTCCTCTTCACGGTCACTAACACCGTACGCTCTACTCATCTCAATCTTCATCCACGCAACACCCTCTGGATTGTCCACCACCTCCACTTCGCCACCACACAGAGCCGTGCAGATGGGGGGGGGGGGTATTGGGGGCATCAGCAGGGACAATTTGCCCTGGGACTCACACAACATTCCCACGTGGCATTCTACCCTTGAGCCCCCAGGATCACGTGGGCGGCCCACAGCCACCACGACCCACCACCAGCTCCTCCTCCTCCGCTCTCTCCATCCACGCAGCCGCGCGCGCTCCGCTCCACGCTGCCCCCTATCATACACACGCTGCCCCTATCATACACACGCTGCCCCCTATCATACACACGCTGCCCCTATCATACACACGCTGCCCCCTATCATACACACGCTGCCCCTATCATACACACGCTGCCCCCTATCACACACACGCTGCCCCTATCATACACACGCTGCCCCTATCATACACACACTGCCCCTATCACACACACACTGCCCCTATCATACACACACTGCCCCCATCATACACACACTGCCCCTATCACACACACACTGCCCCTATCATACACACACTGCCCCTATCATACACACACTGCCCCCTATCATACACACACTGCCCCCTATCATACACACGCTGCCCCTATCATACACACACTGCCCCCCATCATACACACACTGCCCCTATCACACACACACTGCCCCCTATCACACACACGCTGCCCCATCATACACACACTGCCCCTATCATACACACGCTGCCACCTATCACACACACGCTGCCCCTATCACACACACACTGCCCCCTATCATACACACGCTGCCCCCTATCACACACACGCTGCCCCTATCATACACACGCTGCCCCCTATCACACACACGCTGCCCCTATCATACACACGCTGCCCCCTATCACACACACGCTGCCCCTATCACACACACGCTGCCCCTATCCACACACACACTGCCCCTATCATACACACGCTGCCCCTATCACACACACACTGCCCCTATCATACACACGCTGCCCCTATCACACACACACTGCCCCTATCATACACACGCTGCCCCTATCATACACACACTGCCCCTATCACACACACACTGCCCCTATCATACACACGCTGCCCCTATAATACACACGCTGCCCTCTATCATACACACGCACGCAATGACAAAGATCGCCCGTAAAGCCCGCGTCGACTCTTGGGACAAGTGTTGCGAGGGTGCACCAATGAAGGCTGGCACGAGGGTGTGGTGCAACCAACACCATCGACGCAGCACACACGCACGCACACACACACCTACATGCATAAAGGTCTAAACCAGGGGTCCTCAAACTACGGCCCGCAGGCCACATGCGGCCCGCCGAGGACATTTATCCGGCCCGCCGGGTGTTTTTGCCGCCGCTGCCTGTCTGTTACTTTTTTTCTACATGAGAAGGACGGTCATTGGTGGAAGAGGGATAGGGGGCGGAGTTCCCCCCAATCAGACTGCATTGATGGGCAGTGCAGTCTGTATGTCTCTGTGTGGGCAAAGTTATTGCTGGTATATTGTTTTTGTAGCGCTGTATATATTGGTATTTTACTAATAGCAATTTTGACTCCCTAGGAAACAATGATGTCAAGAAAGAGAAAAATTGACTCGGAGTGTAGGATATTCAAAGAACAGTGGACTTATGATTATTTGTTCATGCAGTACAAGGAAAGAGCTGTGTGTCTGATATGCCAGAATATAGTGTCTGTGTTCAAGAATACAATTTACGTCAACACTATAAAACTCAACATAAAGATAAATATGCTTGTTTGGTCGGAGAAGTGAGAAAAGATAAAATATTAAAACTGAAAAATACATTAACAACTCAGCGAAATAGTTTAGTGAAGCAGAAGCAGCTAAATATTTCATCACTGCGAGCAAGTTTTCAAGTTTCCAAGCTAATAGCATGCACTGGCAGACCATTCGTGGAGGGAGAATTTGTTAAAGAATGCCTTCTTTCTGTTGCCAAAGAGATGTGTCCAGAGAAGGCGGATTTATTTAGTACAGTGAGTCTTTTAGGACCTACAATTACACGGAGGATTGAAGAAATGGGAGACAATTTCCATCAGCATTTGCAAAACTCCACAAAAAAAAACTTTCCTATTTTTCCTTGGCACTCGACGAAAGCAACGATGTTCGTGATTCTGCACAACTTCTAATTTTTATTTGTGGGACGAATGACTATTTCGAAGTCACAGAAGAGCTTGCTGCACTGCAAAGCACCAAAGGAACAACTACAAGAGAGGATATCTATGAAAAGGTTTGCCAAACTGTGAATGGTTTGGAGCTGAACTGGGCTAAACTAGCCAGTGTGACAACTGATTGTGCTCCTAGCATGGTGGGGTCTAAGAAAGGAGTAATTGCTCGCATTAACCAAGAGATGGACAAACATAACCATTCTCATCCAATAGCCATACACTGCCTCATCCACCAACAAGCGCTGTGTAGTAAATCACTGAAGTGGGACTGTTAACTTCATTAGAGATCATGCACTAAACCACAGACAATTTCAGGAATTTCTGTCCGAGCTAAATGTTGACTATGAAGATGTTCTGTACCACACAGAAGTCCGTTGGCTGAGTCGAGGGAGAGTTTTGAAACGTTTCTAGGACTTACTTCCACAGATTACAGCTTTTCTGTTTTCAAAAAACAAAAAAGTACCAGAGCTCAATGATGCAGAATGGAAATGGCACCTTGCCTTTCTGACAGATGTAACAGAGCTACTCAACAGTTTCAATGTGCAACTTCAAGGAAAGGGGAAGCTCATCTGTGATATGTAATCACATGTCAAAGCATTTGAAGTAAAATTAGGCCTCCTCATCAAACAAGTGAAGGAGGAAAACTTCTGCCATCTCCCCACAACTCAAAATCTGTTAGCGGAAAAAACATTGGTTGCATTCCCAAACAAAACATGTGTGGATTCACTGGAAAAATTGCAAAAGGAGTTCCAATTTAGATTTAAAGAGCTTCATCTCCATGAACAGGACATACAGCTTTTCCATAACCCATTTTCTATTGACATTGAAAATGTGGATACAATTTACCAAATGGAACTCGCTGAACTGCAGAATTGTGACTCTCTGAAAGACGCATTCAAGTCAAGCAGCCTTCATAATTTCTATGCATCTCTCCCCTCTGAGACATATCCTCATCTCAGGAACCATGCACTCAAAATGGCAACCATCTTTGGCAGCGCTTATGTCTGTGAACACACTTTTTCCAGAATGAAACATTTGAAATCTCCAACCAGATCTAGACTAACGGATGCACACTTGCATCACTTGTTACGACTAGCAGTGACAAATATGGAACCGGACATTGACCATCTCATTAGCCAAAAGCAGGCCCATAGTTCCCATTGAAATACTGGCAAGTTTGTTGATTTAACTTTACTGGCAAGTTTGTTGATTTAACTTTACTTGTTCTTCATTTTAAATATTGTATGTTCCCGTTTTGTTTCTTCACTTCAAAATAAGATATATGCAGTGTGCATAGGAATTTGTTAATAGTTGTTTTTTAACTATAGTCCGGCCCTCCAACGGTCTGAGGGACAGTGAACTGGCCCCCTGTTTAAAAAGTTTGAGGACCCCTGGTATAGAGTCTTGACGAGGGAGTTTTTCTGGGATGGATGGTGGTGGGAATCCGGTTTTAGGCAAGCATCCGTGTGGGTGGCTTTCCTGTAGACAGAATGGCTCATTGAACCATCAGGTCTCCTTTTAATTAGGACATCCAAAAAGGGTAGCTTGCCATCTTTTTCGACTTCCATGGTGAATCTGATGGCTGGGTGTATGGAATTGATGTGGTCGAGGAATTGGTCTAGAGCAGGCCGGCCATGTGGCCAAATGACAAAAGTGTCATCTACGTACCTCTTCCACAAGGTCGGGCATAGAGTGGCAGTCTGGATGGCGTCAGTCTCAAATTTCTTCATGAAAACGTTGGCTACAACCGGAGATAGGGGGGAGCCCATTGGGGTACCCTCAGTTTGTTTGTAGAAAGTTCCATTCCAGGTGAAGTATGTATTGGTTAAGCAGTGTCTCACCAGGGGGGGGGGGGTACCCCAGCATTCAGTCCTTGATGAATCAAGTCTTCAATGATTGCGATGGTGTCAGGTACAGGAACTTTGGTGAATAAGGAAACCACATCCAAACTGACAAGCAGGTCGTCTGGGGACAGGGAAATCCCCTTGATTGTCGATACCAGATCAGTAGAGTTTAGTACCGCAGAGGTGTTTTTTCCAGTGAAAGGCCGTAGGATTTCAGACAAAAAACGAGCCCTTCTACGCGGACTTTACCGAAAGAACCAAGAAGACAAGTCCCTGCAGTCACGAAAGCTTTAGAGATTTCCTCGATTAAGTAGATAATTCAGTGTGTAACAAAAACATGTTTTATTGTTGTCCCTGTGTAGTAAAGTGTTATTACCTAATAGCTAGTGCCTCAAAAGTAGAGAAAGTGGGCTCTTAATACTCCACACAAACGTTGCTTGTGTGACCCAGGACACAAAAGCGAAGTGAATAATCCACTCCATTAATAACAGTGTCACAACAACATTGTCCCTTAGTAGTACAGTTTTATTATCTAATAGCTTATGTCTCAAAAGTAGAGAAAGTGGCTATTGTTAATCTCAACAAATTCTAAATTTGAAGCTTTCGTGACTGCAAGGATTCATACTCGGAGGTTTTTTTCAGTAAAGTCACGTAGGTAGAAATAAATAAAACTAAAATAAATTAAAAATAAATTTAAATAAAATCTCCTCACAAACGTTGCTTTTGTGACCCAGGACATTGATAAATTTAACTATTTTAAATAAAAAAACGTGGCGTGCATTTGTGTCATCCCTTCACGTAAAGTCCTGCTCACAAACGCAAAGTTTGTGTGGAATAATACTATCCATTAAACATACTTTGTAGGCATAACCAATTTAGCAACACACAACACTTTACTACGCAGGGTCAGACCTCGTGTTAGGTAGTCACCCGGCAGCGGTGTTCTCGTTGTTGTTGTTGAACTAATAAATATAATCTAGATATGCAAGGAGACCCATGCATTGTATAGGTAAACCCACTAAAAGAAACTCCTTAAAAAAAAAATTTTTAATACAAATTTATTTTTTATTTTAAAAAATTGTAACATTTTTTTAAAGAAGTCGAGCGGACAACGTGGAAGTGAACGACGTGTCGACCACGAGCCTTGAGCGCGCCACACACACACAGAGAGAGAGGAACGAATGAAGTTGAATAATAAAACAACAAGTTTGAGTTGCGCGACACGCGCTCGGCGCTCACCGCGTGTTCAGAAGCTTCGTGGGCGACGCGATTCCAGAGCTCAGGGGCCGCGGCGTTCTCGATTCCCGGCGGGCAAATAGATATTTAATTAACAAGACGTCCACGCTTTTAAAGAGACGCTTAAGTGATTGACGCCGATTTTTATTGATTGCTTTATCAATTAGGTGTTTTTTATTTCGAGTGATGCACGCACACGACGCAGGTGAGCCTGAGGCACGTGGCGCCTGGTTGGTGTGCGGGCAGTACGTTGTCACAGTGAGCACACAGTCTCGTGGATTGGACAACAGGAAGTAGACTAAACATGTTGTTACGAGATGTTGGCCACGACAAACAGAGGAATATCACGTGAAGTGAGAAGCGTTGAAAAATATAAAGGGGCAGAAATTACTTCATCAAGAAAACTAAATTTTAATTAAAACCCAGTACACATGCAACGTTGAGACAATTTGGTTAACATAGGTGTACACACACAGTGTGGTTAACATACAGTGAGGGAAAAAAGTATTTGATCCCCTGCTGATTTTGTACGTTCGCCCACTGACAAAGAAATGATCAGTCTATAATATTAAAGGTAGGTTTATTTGAACAGTGAGAGACAGAATAACAACAAAAATCCAGGGGAAAATGTTATAAATTGATTTGCATTTTAATGAGGGAAATAAGTATTTGACCCCCTCTCAATCAGAAAGATTTCTGGCTCCCAGGTGTCTTTTATACAGGTAACGAGCTGAGATTAGGAGCACACTCTTAAATGGAGTGCTCCTAATCTCAGCTTGTTAGCTATATAAAAGACACCTGTTCACAGAAGCAATCAATCAGATTCCAAACGCTCCACCATGGCCAAGAGCAAAGAGCTCTCCAAGGATTTAAAGCTTTCGTGACTGCAGGGATTCATCTTCTTGGTTCTTTCGGTAAAGTCACGTAGAAGGGAAGTAATACAATAAAAAAAAACATAATAAAATAATTCTCACGACGTTTCGGCTACAACGCAAGCAGCCGTCTTCAGGTGAAGAATGAGACACTGCCAAGCGAGGAGCTTATATATAAGCTGGGTAGGAGGTGGAAGAGGAGCGCCTTAACAAAAGAATGTGCATATCAAGAGGAATTTAGCATATTCATGGGAAATGTGTAGGAGGTGGGCGGGGGGGTTTCAAAGTCATATTATGCCCATGCATTATGCAGGATCAGCAGCACCAAGGGAGGGTGCAGGGAGTAGCATTAACAAAGGAAAGGAATGTTAATAGTATGTAGCTGCAGTTACTGAACAACCACGTAGAAAACTAAAGTATAAACTACATAAAAAACTGAAGTATAAACTGCATAGCATCATCAGTATATTTACTATACTCTACAATAAGCTGAGTTTACTAACAGCAAGTAATACATTACAATTCTACGTCGTAAAAATTATATAATATGCTTCCATCTAAACTTTATTCTCTTACATCACACGAGCATACACCGTACTATATACTGCCATAGATAAACCCAACATTAAATTATATACTGTATTACTATAAACCACCCTATACCTTATACATTTTAATATAACACTATGTATTATTCTACCCACCCTAATGTGTATCACACTGCTATATGCTGCTATATGTTTACTATACAATTACGATACTATATGTTACTTTGTACATTGTATTAAGCATATAACTGTTATTAATGTAATGCGGGCGTAAATGGGCGGGGCGGATATGACGATCCGAGAGGGAGGAGTCAGGGTCACGTGGGGGAGAAGTTATAGCGGGGAGACAGGAAGCCATCTGGGTCAGTCGGGGGAGTGAAGGGTGGTGAACACGTTGGGTGGTCGCCGTGCCTCAGCCTGGTGGCTGAGGGCTCATGACGGCGCCAGCCAGCGGGGTGGAAGAGAGTTGGGGATAGAGCTGAGATTGGAGATGGCGAGATAGCCACAGAGGCCACGGAGGGCTGAGGTTGGGGAGTGGCGAGATCGCCACACACGGTAAGACTCGGCACCGCCGGCCAGCGGTGACCGAGCACGGAGGAACAGGGAGCAGCGGTGGAGCTGCTGTGAGAGCAGCCAGAGGGCTGCACCAAGAGCCTGCAGGGAGCTGCAGGAGCGCGGAAGGCTACGGGAGCGAAGGCAGCTGTGGAGCTGCCAGGCAGAGAGTCTCAGGAGGAGTGCCGTGAGGGAAAGAGAACGCGAACCCAAATAAAGGACACGGAGACAGAACCAGGGTCGAGTCCTTTATTACACATGTAAGCTGGGCTTAGTTATGACAACAACAAAGTTGTTTGTTGTTAGAACTACAGGAATATATTTTTTCTTAAAATAATAAATTTATACTGAAACACTGCACACAAATTGTACAGACGGTCATTTTGGTGTCACCTCCTCTGATGGTGTCACCCTGTGCGGTTCGCACCCCCCTAGTGACACCACTGCACTACACTACTATGCACTACCCTTTACACTAACCCATACACAACTCCTGTTGCGGGTGTGATCTTACTGATCCTAAACGGGCTACGATTTGCTAATGCGTCGTAGTCATTGGGAGCGTAATGGGGCGGAAGCTTTACAAATGACAAACATTTGAGAGTGATGTCAAAGTCTTTATTAACACCGGAGGAATCCGAAGAGCTGTAAAGCTCTTGGTGTGTCACAGATGTCCAGTAGGGGGCACGGTGTCAGAACGTTACGACAAAAACAACACAAGACACAAACACGATAGGACTTCAACAGTATAGGAAATGTTGATGGTCACTCATCCAGCTGTGGATTGACCAGTGAGGCCTAGTGGAGGCTGTTCAGTCAGGCCTAGTAAAGCCTGTCCAGTTAGGCTTAGTAAAGCCTGTTTAAGCAGGCCCAGTGAAAAAGCCTCTGCAGTCAGGCCGTGCCACGTTCACGCCGTGGGGGCCTTGCGTGCTGCCCCCCCCCAGCGCCCCACCCCCCCGGAGCCCCCCCTCCCCACCCCTACCCACCGCGCCCACCCCGGCCTAGAGGCTTGACTCCTCGATGGGGGCGACGACGAGTGACGGGGGTGTCGCGTTGGAGAGAAGGACGATGGGGTCGGAGCGGAGGGCCTGGCGGTGGTGGTGGTGGGTGGAGAGGCGGTGATGATAGTGGTGGTGGTGGTTGGAGGGCAGTGATGATAGTGGTGGTGGTGGGTGGAGAGGCGGTGATGATAGCGGTGGTGGTGGGTGCAGGGGCGGTGATGATAGCGGTGGGTGGAGGGGCTGTGACGATAGCGGTGGTGGGTGGAGGGGTGGTGACGGTGGTGGTGGTGGGTGGAGTGGCGGTGACGGTGGCGGTGACGGTGGTGGTGGGTGGAGGGGCGGCTGTGGTGCCACCGCTGCCACCACCACCACCACCGCTGCCACCAGGCAGCCCCGGGTCGGTCCGCAGCTGCGCCAGACGCTCCTCCACGCAGTGCGCCGAGAGGCGAGCCTCCGCATCCTGGTCCCAGCACTCCTCCATGGTGACACACAGCTGGGACAGTCCCTGGGAGTCACGCACCAACATCGTCACCACCACCGCCACCACCACCAAGACACCACCACCAAGCCACCACCGCCACCACCGCCACCGCCGCCACCACCGCCGCCACCACCGCCACCACCGCCACCACCGCCACCACCACCACCACCGCCGCCACCACCGCCACCACCACCACCAGCAAGCCACCACGAGGTCAATCTGCTGCTGGATGAGTGACCATCAGCCGAGGTTAAAACGCAACTTCAAATACAGCGGCAGACATCGTCAGGGTCGGGATGGAACCCACGTCCTCCCGTAGACCAGGTGAGGTAGTCAACATCTGCGCCCTAGTAACATTGACCAGGAGGGATGACAGAGGAGGGAAGGAGGAGGGGAGGGAAAGAGTGAGCCAGTGAGTGAGTGAGTGAGCGAGTGAGTGAGTGGGTGAGAGGGTAAGTGAGTGATTGGGTGAGTGAGTTAGCCAGTGAGTGAGTGAGCGAGTGAGTGAGGGAGAGGGTGAGTTAGTGGGTGAGAGAGTGAGTGATTGAGTGGGTGAGTGAGTGAGCCAGTGAGTGAATGAGCCAGTGAGTGAGCGAGCGAGTGAGTGAGCGAGTAAGTGAGTGAGCGAGTGAGTGAGTGGGTGAGCGAGCGAGTGAGTGAGGGAGAGAGTGAGTTAGTGAGTCTATGAGAGTGAGTGAGCGAGTTAGTGAGTGACTGACTGATGAGTGAGTGAGCGAGTGAGCGAGTTAGTGAGTGAGTGACTGATGACTGAGTGAGTGAGTGAGCGAGTGAGGAGTTCGTGAGTGAGCGAGTAAGTGACTGAGTGAGTGGGTGGGTGAGTGAGGGAGTGACTGAGTAACTGACTGAGTGAGCGAGTGAGTTAGTGAGTGAGTGAGCGAGCGAGCGAGTGAGAAAGAGAGTGGGAGAGTGAGAGAGAGTTAGTGAGTGGGTGAGTGTGTGAGAGGGCGAGTTAGTGAGAGAGTTAGTGAGTGAGTGAGTGAGTGAGCGAGTGAGTGAGCGAGTTTGTGAGTGAGGGAGTGAGTGAGTGTGTTACTGACTGAGTGAGTGAGTGAGAGAAAAAGTGAGTGAGTGACTGAATGAGTAAGTGCGTGAGTGGGAGAGTGAGTGAGCCAGTGAGTGCGTCAGTGAGTGAGTCAGTGAGTGAGTGAGACAGTGAGTGAGTCAGTGAGTGAGTGGGTGAGGGAGTGAGCGAGTTAATGAGTGAGTTACTGAGTAAGTGACTGAGTGAGTGGGTGGGTGGGTGAGTGAAGGAGTGACTGAGTGAGTAACTGATTGAGTGAGCGAGTGAGTGAGTGAGCGAGCGAGTGACTGAGTGAATGAGAGCGCTAGTGAGTGAGTGACTGAGTGAGTGGGTGAGCGAGCGAGCGAGTGAGCGAGTTAGTGAGTGAGCGAGCGAGTGAGTGAGAAAAAGAAGTGGGAGAGTGAGTGAGAGGTTTGAGAGAGAGAGTTAGTGGGTGAGTGTGTGAGAGGGCGAGTTAGTGAGAGAGTTAGTGACTAACTGAGTGAGTGAGCGAGAGAGAGAGTGACTGAGTGAGTGAGCGAGTTAGTGAGTGAGAGAGTTAGTGAGTGAGAGAGTTAGTGAGTGAGTGAGTCACTTAATGAGTGAGTCACTGAGTGAGTGAGCGAGCAAGAGAGAGTGAGCGAGTTAGTGAGTGAGCGACTGAGTGAGTGAGAAAGAGAGAGTGAGTGAGAGAGAGTGAGTGAGTGAGTGAGTTAGTGAGTGAGTGGGTGAGGGAGTGAGCGAGTGAGTTAGTGAGTGAGTGAGGAGCGAGCGAGCGAGCGAGTGATTGAGTGAATGAGAGCACTATTGAGTGAGTGAGTGACTGAGTGAGTGAGTGAGCGAGTGAGCGAGTGAGCGAGTTAGTGAGTGTGCGAGTGAGTGAGTGAGAAAGAGAGAGTGAGCGAGTTAGTGAGTGAGTGACTGAGTGAGTGAGAAAGAGAGAGTGAGTGAGTGAGTGACTGAGTGAGTGAGTCTGTGAGAGTGAGCGAGTTAGTGAGTGAGTGAGTGACTGACTGAGTGAGTGAGTGACTGATTGACTGAGTGACTGAGTGAGTGACTGAGTGAGTGTGTAAGTGACTGAGTGAGTGAGTGAGTGACTGAGTGAGTGACTGAGTGACTGAGTGAGTGACTGAGTGTGTGTGTGAGTGACTGAATGAGTGACTAAGTGAGTGACTGTGTGAGTGTGTGAGTGACTGAATGAGTGACTGAGTGAGTGACTGAATGAGTGACTGAGTGAGTGAGTGAGTGACTGACTGAGTGACTGAGTGACTGAGTGTGTGAGTGACTGAATGAGTGACTGAGTGAGTGAGTGACTGAGTGAGTGACTGAGTGACTGAGTGAGACGTCGACCGGGTGCTTGAGCCAGGCCTCCCGGATCGCTGGGCGGCCATTGCCGTCCACCACGAAGTGCCGGAGCTCATCCAGCGTGGGGCGCTCACCCACCTCGTCCACCAAGGGAGCGCGGTGCTCACCCAGCATGCCTGGCACAACACACACACACAGACTACACACACACAGAACAACACAAACACAGACACAACACAGACCACCCACAACACACACAAGACCACAGACACACACACACAGACACACATGCTCACCCAGCATGCCTGGCCCACACACCACCAGACACACAGACACACACAGACACCACAGACACAACACAACACACACACACACAGACCAACAGACAAACAAACAACACAACACAAACACACACAACCAGACACAGACAACAACACAGAAACACACAACAAAACACACAAAGACAAAACAACCGCCGTTCGCCACAAGTGGCGGTGATGTCACCACGACGCTTGTGCCAGGCCATGTGCACCTTGAGGCGACGTGAATTGTCGAACGCCCGCTGGCAGGAGGTCAGGAGGCAGACCAGGTGCCACGGGTCGACTGACGAGATGATGAGATGATGGCTGATGCACCACCTGTGCCCCCTACTGTGCCAACTCGTTGTGCTTTAGCCACCCGGCGCTCCGCTCGTTGTTGTGAGCGTCGCCCCTCCGCCCTCCGTTGTTGTTGGAGGGCGACTGCCTCCAACTGCCCAGTAGCGTCCTTCACGAGCCTCCTCCACGAGGCCGATCTTGACACCGCTGGTACCAGGCATCAGCAAGTCCACTCAGCTCCACGTCCTCCTGTACCACATCACTCCATCTCTTCTCTAGCTCGTGCCGCACCCGTTTAGCCCCCTCGATCCGGCCGAACAAAGGCTGTTTAGGCATGCGGTGGCTGGGCATGCGGGCTACATGACCCAGCCAACGCAGCCTTGCCTGCCGGAGGAGCTCACCGATGGGACTTTGCCCAGATCTTTCAAGGATTTGTGAGCTCCTCACACATTCCAGCCTGGTTAAACCCAGGATGGATCGTAGGCAGGCCAGCCTAAATGTTTCTAACCGGTGAAGATGCTCCATTAGGGGGTCCACGTTCGCAAGCGTAGAGAAGGGAGGGAATGACCGTGGCTGAGAAGACCTGAAGCTTCGTGCGGAGCGACAGACCAGGTAGCTTCCACACAGCGTTACGCAACCGATGAAAAGATATTGCTGCTCGATTGATTCGGAGTGAGACCTCTGCTGTTAAACCGGAACCGGTCATGAGCACACTGCCCAGGTATGGGAAACTCTCCATTCTCTCCACAACTGATTGGGAGTTATGGGGGTGGAGTGTCTGATGGTACAAATACCCAGGCAAGTGCTTAGTTTTAGTGGCACGCTCCAGTTTCAGCAGCAGCGTCTCCACCTCCTCCTCCGAGTGAGCAGTAATTAGCAGATCATCGGCATACATAACGTGGTTGAGCAATAGAAAGCCATCCCTTGACCGCACCCGGGCATTGATCAGCCTCTCATTATATCTGTACAAATGGAAATTCCTCCGTACAGCTATTTAAGGCTTCACGAATGATGTGGTCAAAATAGATGTTAAATAATGTGGGAGCCAGAAGACATCCCTGTCACA
>WFAB01003230.1:0-19372 GCA_018977245.1 Lethenteron camtschaticum | reverse complement strand
CCTCTAACAGACTGCAGGGGCAAGTGCTGTTAGCGAGCAGCACCTGTGAAGGCTACCGGCACTGTGGCACACGAGGGGGTGGGTGGCCAGCACCACGCCCGACCGCCTTTGTCTCCCTAGTGGCGATGTTTACTA
The DNA here is from genome assembly GCA_018977245.1 of Lethenteron camtschaticum. NCBI lineage: Eukaryota > Metazoa > Chordata > Hyperoartia > Petromyzontiformes > Petromyzontidae > Lethenteron > Lethenteron camtschaticum. The sequence continues at coordinate 19,237 of WFAB01003230.1, read as the reverse complement.
CACACCGCTACACCAGGTACTCATTTGAGGCTGAGTCGACCTAGGGGATGCCCCAGGACCGGTTCAGATGATCGTCGCTGGTGTTGGTGGCCGTGAGCGGGAATCGAACTCGGGTCGCCGGGTTCGTAGCGCAGCGTAGCGCTAACCGCTGCACCACCGCTCCCCACGCTGTTAGCACACACACACGTGTACACACACACACGCACGTGTACACGCACACGCACACACACACACGTGCACACACACACACACGTGTACACGCACACACACACACGTGCACACACACACGTGCACACGCACACACACACACGTGCACACACACACACGTGCACACACACACACGTGCACACACACACGTGTACACACACACGTGTACACACACGCACACGTGCGCACACACACACGCACACACACACGCACACACACGTGCACACACACACGCACACACGTGCACACACACACACGTGCACGCACACACACGTGTACACGCACACACACACGTGCACACACACCCGCGCACACACACACACACGTGCACACACACACACACGCGCACACGCACACACGTGCACACACACACACACACACGTGTACACACACACACACACACGTGTACACACACACACACACGTGCACACACACACACGTGCACACACACACACACGTGCACACACACACACGTGTACACACACACGTGTACACACACACACACACGTGCACACGCCGGGGAGATAAAGACCAATTTATGACTGGCTTGGAGGACTTTGGGACTCATGGAGACTGGGGGGGGGGGGCGACGGGGGGGGGCGACGGGGGGTTTCCCAGCACCCCCCTCCTCCCCCCCTCCCCGACCACCACCACCGCCAGCACCACCATCACCACCACCACCAGCACCACCAGCACCACCAGCACCAGCACCACCAGCACCACCAGCACCCCCCTCCTCCCCCCTCCCCGATCACCACCACCAGCACCACCAGCACCACCAGCACCAGCAGTGTCGCCCACGTCTCTTTCTCTCATCATCATCACGGTGGCTAGGAGATGTTGACTACCTCGCCTGGTACACAGGAGGTCGTGGGTTCCATCCCGACTCCTGATGATGCCTGCTGCTGCTGTATATTTGGAGTCTGCGTCTCTCTCTCATCATCGTCACGGTGGCTAGGAGATGTTGACTACCTCGCCTGGTCTACAGGAGGTCGTGGGTTCCATCCCGACCCTGACAACGCCTGCTGCTGCTGTATATTTGGAGTTTGCGTGTCTCTCTCTCTCTCATCATCACGGTGGCTATGAGATGTTGACTACCTCGCCTGGTCTACAGGAGGTCGTGGGTTGCATCACGACCCTGAATGGAAATACAGCGTCTGAATGACGCTGTCTTCCCAACAAACCTGTTCTTCACCTGAGGAGGGCTGCTTGCGTTGTGGCCGAAACGTCGTGAGAATTGTATTTTATAATGTTTTATTTTTATTATTTTATTATTTCCCTTCTACGTGACTTTACCGAAAGAACCAAGAAGATGAATCCCTGCAGTCACGAAAGCTTTACATCGAAATAAAAAAAAATGTTTAAAAATATTTATTTTAATGATAGAATATGGTATTGTCATGAGTATGACATAAGTTTACCAAGTTTGCAGTCGATACGACATTGGGAAGTGGGTTAAAATTGAGTTACAAGATTTGAGGATACAACAACAACAGACAGAGTGAGTTTATAATAAAAGCGTGTAAAAATCACTTAATAGTTTACAAAAATAGCTGTTGCTGCTTAACTGGGGAGACAAAGGCGGCCGGGCGTGGTGCTGGCCACCCACCCCCTCGTGTGCCACAGTGCCGGTAGCCTTCATAAGTGCTGCTGCTACTACTCGCTACTAAAAGCACTTGCCCCTACAGTCTGTTAGAGGCTACACGGGGGATCTTTGTCTGTGTTCCTCAGTATTGCAAATCTTCTTCTCTGTCACGTGGGAGGTGTTTAGCAATCATCAGGCACGGGTGACGAGTTGACGACGCGAGGTGTAAACAGAAGGGTGTGGCATACCCACAGACTCATTACACAGAGACCCACACAGAGACACACAGACTCACCACACAGAGACCCACAGACTCATTACAGAGACCCACAGACTCATTACATAGAGACCCACAGACTCACCACACAGACCCACAGACTCATCACACAGAGACCCACAGACACCACACAGAGACCCACAGACTCATTACAGAGACCCACAGACTCATTACATAGAGACCCACAGACTCACCACACAGAGACCCACAGACTCACCACACAGAGACCCACAGACTCATTACAGAGACCCACAGACTCATTACATAGAGACCCACAGACTCACCACACAGACCCACAGACTCACCACACAGAGACCCACAGACACCACACAGAGACCCACAGACTCATCACACAGAGACCCACAGACTCACCACACAGAGACCCACAGACACCACACAGAGACCCACAGACTCATCACACAGAGACCCACAGACTCACCACACAGAGACCCACAGACTCACCACACAGAGACCCACAGACTCACCACACAGAGACCCACAGACTCACCACACAGAGACCCACAGACTCACCACACAGAGACCCACAGACTCCCCACACAGAGACCCACAGACTCACCACACAGAGACCCACAGACTCACCACACAGAGACCCACATACTCACCACACAGAGACCCACATACTCACCACACAGAGACCCACAGACTCATCACACAGAGACCCACAGACTCACCACGCAGAGACCCACAGACTCACCACGCAGAGACCCACAGACTCACCACGCAGAGACCCACATACTCACCACGCAGAGACCCACAGACTCACCACACAGAGACCCACAGACTCACCACACAGAGACCCACAGACTCACAACACAGAGACCCACAGACTCACCACACAGAGACCCACAGACTCACCACACAGAGACCCACAGACTCACCACACAGAGACCCACAGACTCACCACACAGAGACCCACAGACTCACCACACAGAGACCCACAGACTCACCACACAGAGACCCACAGACTCACCACACAGAGACCATAGACTCATCACACAGAGACCCACAGACTCACCACACAGAGACCCACAGACTCACCACACAGAGACCCACAGACTCACCACACAGACCCACAGACTCACCACACAGAGACCCATAGACTCATCACACAGAGACCCACAGACTCACCACACAGAGACCCACAGACTCATCATAGAGACCCACAGACTCACCACACACAGACCCACAGACTCACCACACAGAGACTCACAGACTCACCACACAGAGACCCACAGACTCACCACACAGAGACCCACAGACTCACCACACAGAGACCCACAGACTCTACACAGAGACCCACAGAGTCTACACAGAGACCCACAGACTCACCACACAGAGACCCACAGACTCACCACACAGAGACCCACAGACTCACCACACAGAGACCCACAGACTCACCACACAGAGACCCACAAACTCACCACACAGAGACCCACAGACTCACCACACAGAGACCCACAGACTCACCACACAGAGACCACAGACTCACCACACAGAGACCCACAGACTCACCACACAGAGACCCACAGACTCACCACACAGAGACCCACAGACTCACCACACAGAGACCCACAGACTCACCACACAGAGACCCACAGACTCACCACACAGAGACCCACAGACTCACCACACAGAGACCCACAGACTCACCACACAGAGACCCACAGACTCACCACACAGAGACCCACAGACTCACCACACAGACCCACAGACTCACCACACAGAGACCCACAGACTCACCACACAGAGACCCACAGACTCACCACACAGAGACCCACAGACTCACCACACAGAGACCCACAGACTCACCACACAGAGACCCACAGACTCACCACACAGAGACCCACAGACTCATCACACAGAGACCCACAGACTCACCACACAGAGACCCACAGACTCACCACACAGAGACCCACAGACTCACCACACAGAGACCCACAGACTCACCACACAGAGACCCACAGACTCACCACACAGAGACCCACAGACTCACCACACAGAGACCCACAGACTCACCACACAGAGACCCACAGACTCACCACACAGAGACCCACAGACTCACCACACAGAGACCACAGACTCACCACACAGAGACCACAGACTCACCACACAGAGACCCACAGACTCACCACACAGAGACTCACAGACTCACCACACAGAGACCCACAGACTCACCACACAGAGACCCACAAACTCACCACACAGAGACCCACAGACTCACCACACAGAGACCCACAGACTCACCACACAGAGACCCACAGACTCACCACACAGAGACCCACAGACTCACCACACAGAGACCCACAGACTCACCACACAGAGACCCACAGACTCACCACACAGAGACCCATGCAGTGGGGGGGATCAGTGGGGGGGGATCAAAGGTCACGTGACTGGCACGCAGAGAACGCCAGCGAACCGGTTTGGGGGAGGGGTGGCTCGGGGGGCTGGGGGGAGGGGCCGAGGGACTGGGGGGAGGGGCTGGGGCTGGGGGAGGGGCTAGTCGCTTAACCATAACAAAGACAAAGGTCCGATTAGGCAGCCACTGGCAAACCATGCGACTTGAAAATCATCGTCATCATCATCATCGCCATCATCATCGTCATTATCATCGTCGTCATCGTCATCATCATCATCGTCTCCGTCATCATCGCCATCGTCATCGTCATCATAGTCATCGTCATCATCGCCATCATCATAATCGTCGTCATCGTCGTCTAGATTGTTGTTGTTGTCCTTGCCTCGTATCACGGTTGGCTAGGTACGGTGTGAAAGAAGTTAGTTAACAGGTTGATGAGTGAGTGAGTAATTAGTTAGCGAGTTCACAGGTTGATGAGTGAGTGAGTGATGAGTTGGCGAGTTCACAGGTTGATGGGTGAGTGGTGGTGGTGAGTGTGGTGGTGGTGAGTGTTTTGGTGAGTGTGAGTGTGGTGGTGGTGGAGGTGGTGAGGGTGGTGGTAAGTGTTTTGGTGAGTGCGAGTGTGGTGGTGGTGGTGAAGGTGGTGGTGGTGGTGGTGAAGGATGGTGGTGGTGAGTGTGAATGTGAATGTGGTGGTGAGTGTGAGTGTGGTGGTGGTGGTGAAGGTGGTGGTGGTGGTGAAGGTGGTGGTGAGTGTGGTGGTGGTGAGGGTGGTGGTAAGTGTTTTGGTGAGTGCGAGTGTGGTGGTGGTGGTGAAGGTGGTGGTGGTGGTGAAGGATGGTGGTGGTGAGTGTGAATGTGAATGTGGTGGTGAGTGTGAGTGTGGTGGTGGTGGTGAAGGTGGTGGTGGTGGTGGTGAGTGTGGTGGTGGTGAGGGTGGTGGTAAGTGTTTTGGTGAGTGCGAGTGTGGTGGTGGTGGTGAAGGTGGGTGGTGGTGGTGAAGGATGGTGGTGGTGAGTGTGAATGTGAATGTGGTGGTGAGTGTGAGTGTGGTGGTGGTGAAGGTGGTGGTGGTGGTGAGTGTGGTGGTGGTGGTGAGGGTGGTGGTAAGTGTTTTGGTGAGTGTGAGTGTGGTGGTGGTGGTGAAGGTGGTGGTGGTGAGTGTGAATGTGAGTGTGGTGGTGTGAGTGTGGTGGTGGTGGTGGGTGTGTGTAAATTGATTTTGAGTGTTGGTGAGGATGGGGTGAGTTGGTGTGTGTGTGTATGGGTGAGTTGTGGGTGGGTGGGTGGGTAAGTTGGTGAGTTGTTGTGTGTGTGGGTCAGTTGGTGAGTTGGTGTGTGTGTGGGTGAGTTGGTGAGTTGGTGAGTTGGTTTGTGTGTGGGTGAGTTGGTGAGTTGGTGTGTGTGTATGGGTGAGGTGTGGGTGTGTGGGTGAGTTGGTGAGTTGGTGTGTGTGTGTGGGTGGGTGTGTGAGTTGGTGAGTTGTTGTGTGTGTGGGTGAGTTGGTGAGTTGGTGTGTGTGTATGGGTGAGGTGTGGGTGGGTGGGTGAGTTGGTGAGTTGGTGTGTGTGTGGGTGAGTTGGTGTGTGTGTATGGGTGAGGTGTGGGTGGGTGTGTGAGTTGGTGAGTGTGTGGGTGAGTTGGTGAGTTGGTGTGTGTGTATGGGTGAGGTGTGGGTGTGTGGGTGGGTGAGTTGGTGAGTTGGGTTATGGGTGGGTGAGTTGGTGAGGTGCGTGTGGGTGAGGGGAGGGAGGGGGCAGGGTGAGTGGTGAGGAGTGGTGTGGTGAGTTGGTGAGGTGGTGAGGGCGTGCGAGTGGTGAGTGTGTGTTGGGGTGTCGTTGTGGGGAGCGGTGGTGCAGCGGTTAGCGCAGCGCTACGAACCCGGCAATCCGAGATTGATTCCCGCTCACAGCCACCAACACCGCCAGTGACGATTATCTGAACCGGTCCTGGGCCTCCCCTAGGTCGACTCAGCCTCAAGTGAGTACCTGGTGTAGCGGTGTGTAGTAAACATCGCTACTGGTGAGACAAAGGCGGCCGGGCGTGGTGCTGGCCACCCACCCCCTCGTGTGCCACAGTGCCGGTAGCCTTCATAGGTGCTCGCTACTAACAGCACTTGCCCCTACAGTCTGTTAGAGGCTACACGGGGGATCTTTGTCTGTGTCTATAGGTGCTGCTGCTACTCACAGCACTTGCCCCTACAGCATGTTAGAGGCTACACGGGGGATCTTTGTCTGTGTCTATAGGTGCTGCTGCTACTCACAGCACTTGCCCCTACAGTCTGTTAGAGGCTACACGGGGGATCTTTGTCTGTGTCTATAGGTGCTGCTGCTACTCACAGCACTTGCCCCTACAGTCTGTTAGAGGCTACACGGGGGATCTTTGTCTGTGTCTATAGGTGCTGCTGCTACTCACAGCACTTGCCCCTACAGTCTGTTAGAGGCTACACGGGGGATCTTTGTCTGTGTCTATAGGTGCTGCTGCTACTCACAGCACTTGCCCCTACAGTATGTTAGAGGCTACACGGGGGATCTTTGTCTGTGTCTATAGGTGCTGCTGCTACTCACAGCACTTGCCCCTACAGTATGTTAGAGGTACACGGGGGATCTTTGTCTGTGTCTATAGGTGCTGCTGCTACTCACAGCACTTGCCCCTACAGCATGTTAGAGGCTACACGGGGGATCTTTGTCTGTGTCTATAGGTGCTGCTGCTACTCACAGCACTTGCCCCTACAGTCTGTTAGAGGCTACACGGGGGATCTTTGTCTGTGTCTATAGGTGCTGCTGCTACTCGCTACTCACAGCACTTGCCCCTACAGTCTGTTAGAGGCTACACGGGGATGGGGGGGTGCCTTTGTCTGTGTTTTGGTGAGTGTGGTTGTGGTGAGGTGAGAGAGTGGTGAGTGATGGGGAGAGAGTCGAGAGAGTGGGAGACACAGGTGGTTGTTGTGGTTGTTGTGGTTGTTGTGGTTGTGGTTGGTGGTGGTGTTGGAGAGATTTGGGAGACAGGAGTTGGTGGTGGTGGGAGAGAGAGAGAGAGGAGGGAGGGGGGGGGCTCTGGGGGATTAGGGAAACACAAAGGCGGCCCAGGAGGGGGGAGAGGGGGGAGGGAGGGGGGATGGAGGGGGGGGGGGTGGAGGGGGGGGCTATAGGCGGCTGCTATTCCGTCTCCATGGCAACGAGAGAGCGACCATTTGTGGGCTCCATAATTGGATGTGGCTCGAGAGTGAGGGCGGTCACGTGACACAAAGACAAAGGACCCCCCCCCCCCACCCCGTGTAGCCTCTAACAGGCTGTAGGGGCAAGTGCTGTTAGCGAGCAGCACCTGTACACGGACAAAGGTCCCCGTGTAGCCTCTAACAGGCTGTAGGGGCAAGTGCTGTTAGCGAGCAGCACCTGTACACGGACAAAGGTCCCCCGTGTAGCCTCTAACAGGCTGTAGGGGCAAGTGCTGTGAGTAGCAGCAGCACCTGTGAAGGCTACCGGCACTGTGGCACACGAGGGGGTGGGTGGCCAGCACCACGCCCGGCCGCCTTTGTCTCCCCAGTGGCGATGTTTACTACACACCGCACCAGGTACTCATTTGAGGCTGAGTCGACCTAGGGGAGGCCCAGGACCGGTTCAGATAATCGTCACTGGTGGTGTTGGCCGTGAGCGGGAATCGAACTCGGGTCGCCGGGTTCGTAGCGCAGCGTAGCGCTAACCGCTGCACCACCGCTCCCCAGACACACACACAGACACGCACACAGACACACACACAGACACGCACACAGACACGCACACAGACACACACGTACACACACACAGACACACACACAGACACACACACAGACAGACAGACACACCTACAGACACACCTACAGACACACCTACACACACACCTACACACACACCTACACACACACCTACACACACACCTACACACACACCTAAACACACACACCTACACACACACAAACACACACAGACGCGCACACAGACACACGCACATAGACACACACACGCACACGCACACAGACGCGCACACAGACGCGCACACAGACACACGCACACAGACACACACACGCACAGAGAGAGAGAGTGAGGATAAAGAGAGCCAAAGGTCCCCCGTGTAGCCTCTCTTGCCAGACTGTTGGGGCAAGTGGCAGCGTTCGCAAGCCCAACTCTGCAATGTCTCTCGCGCTTGTCTCGCGAGAGACATTTCGAGAAGCTGTCATCGTCGAAGCGTCGCCCTTCTTGTCATCCAAACTTTGCACGTGGCCACAATCCCCTCCTGAAATCACGATCTCTGCACCCCCCCCCCCTTCGCTGGAGTTTAAACGTTCAAAAGATCACTTTGTTGGTAATGTCACGAACCACCACCACCACCACCAACACCCACCCAGCTCTTACAATGCGTGATGTGTTGCCATGTTGTGTTTTATCCCATCCACCCACCCACCTCTTAATTAACGTGTTTAATTAGAATTGCTGTTAGTCTTTGCGACCTGCTGTGTGGGTGTCTGTGTGTGACTCTGTGTGTGTCTGTGTGTGTGTCTCTGTGTGTGTGTCTCTGTGTGTGTGTCTCTGTGTGTGTCTGTCTGTGTGTGTCTCTGTCTGTGTGTGTGTGTGTCTCTGTGTGTGTCTCTGTGTGTGTGTGTCTCTGTGTGTGTGTTTCTCTGTCTGGGTGTGTCTCTGTGTGTGTGTTTCTCTGTCTGTGTGTGTCTCTGTCTGTGTGTGTCTCTGTGTGTGTGTGTCTCTGTCTGTGTGTGTCTGTGTGTAACGGGTCAAAGCCACCACGCCCGGCCGCCTTTGTCTCCCCCCTCGTGGAAATCTTTGCCACACACTCACACACTCACACACTCACTCACACACACACTCACACACACACTCACCCACACACTCACTCACACACTCACTCACACACTCGCTCACGTTCATCCACACACACACTCACCCACACACTCACCCACACACTCACCCACACACACACCCACACACTCACCCACACACTCACGTTCATCCCCACACTGACTCACACACTCACCCACTAACTCACTTACACTAACACACTTACCCACCCACATACTCATTCACCCACACATTCACCCACCACTCACTCACCTACCCACACACTCACCCACCCACACACTCACCCACCCACACACTCACCCACCCACACACTCACCCACCCACCCACACACTCACTCACCCACACACTCACCCACACACTCACCCATACACTCGCCCACCCACACACTCACCCACACACTCGCCCACCCACACACTCGCCCACACACTCGCCCACCCACCCACACACTCACTCACCCACTCACTCACCCACTCACTCATCCACACACTCGCCCACACACTCGCTCACCCACACACTCACCCACACACACACCCACACACTCACTCACTCACCCACCCACACACTCACTCGCACACACGAACCCGCAGTGGGAGTGAGAACCCCACACAACTAAACACAGGAGATTTTATATCACATTTGAGGCACGCAGGATGGGAGTGGGGGCGGGGGGAGAGCGGGGGAGGAGAGGGAGCGGGGGGAGAGAGGGGGGAGGGGGGAGAGGGAACGGGGGGGGGATTGTGATGGGCGCTTAGGGATGTGGGGTGGGGAGTGCACGAGTGAGTGAATTACTTAATAATTGACTGCCTCCTTGAGTCGGCGAGCGAGTGAGTGAGTTGTGGAGTGATGGAGCGAGTTAGTGGGTTATGGAGTGAGTGAGTGGGTTATGGAGTGAGTGAGTGGGTGATGGAGTGGAGTGAGTGAGTGGGTGATGGAGTGAGTAAGTGGGTGATGGAGTGATTGAGCGAGTGGGTTATGGAGTGAGTAAGTGGGTGAGTGGGTTATGGAGTGAGTGAGTGGGTTATGGAGTGAATGAGTGAGTGGGTGATGGAGTGATTGAGCGAGTGGGTTATGGAGTGAGTGAGTAAGTGGGTGAGTGGGTTATGGAGTGAGTGAGTGGGTTATGGAGTGAGTGAGTGGGTTATGGAGTGAGTGAGTGGGTGATGGAGTGAGTGAGTGGGTGATGGAGTGATTGAGCGAGTGGGTTATGGAGTGAGTGAGTAAGTGGGTGAGTGGGTTATGGTGTGAGTGAGTGGGTTATGGAGTGAGTGAGTGGGTTATGGAGTGAGTGAGTGAGTGGGTGAGTGGGTTATGGAGTGAGTGAGTTGTGGAGTGATTGAGCGAGTGAGTGGGTTATGGAGTGAGTGAGTGGGTTATGGAGTGAGTAAGTGAGTGAGTGGGTTATGGTGTGAGTGAGTGGGTTATGGAGTGAGTGAGTGGGTGATGGAGTGAGTGAGTAAGTGGGTGAGTGGGTTATGGAGTGAGTGAGTTGTGGAGTGATTGAGCGAGTGAGTGGGTTATGGAGTGAGTGAGTGGGTTATGGAGTGAGTGAGTGGGTTATGGAGTGAGTGAGTGGGTGATGGATGGAGTGAGTGAATGGGTGAGTGGGTGATGGAGTGAGTGAGTGGGTTAAGGAGTGAGTTGTGGAGTGATGGAGTGAGTGAGTGGGTGATGGAGTGAGCGAGTGAGTGGGTTATGGAGTTACTGAGTGGGCGAGTGAGTAGGCGAGCGAGTGGATGAGTTAGTGAGTGGGTGAGTGAGTGGGTGAGCGGGTAAGTGAGTGAGTGGGGAGGCGAGTCGGTAGGTGAGTGAGTGGGTGAGTGAGTGGGTGAGTGAGTGGGTAGTGAGCAAGTGGGTAGGTGAGTGAGTGGGTGAGTGAGTGGGTGAGTGAGTGGGTAGGTGAGTGAGTGGTGAGTGAGTGGGGAGCGGGTAGGTGAGTGGGGAGGCGAGTCGGTAGGTGAGTGAGTGGGTAGATGAGTGAGTAGTGAGTGAGTGGGTGAGTGAGTGGGTGAGTGAGTGGGTGAGTGGGGAGGTGTGAGTTTTAGGCACATTTTTTCTCGCTCTGCAATGAATAAGAGGCTGGGGGGGGGGGTGGAGGGCCCCCCTCATGGGGCCCCCCTCATGCCCCCCCCATCTCTGCACCCCCCCCCTTCTCTCTGCACCTCCCTCTCCCTCTACACCCTCCCCCCTCTCTCTGCACCCCCCTCCCCCTCTCTGCACCCCCCTCTGCACCCCCCTCCCCCTTTCTGCACCCCCCCTCTCTGCACCCCCCCTCTCTGCACCCCCCCTCTGCACCCCCCTCCCCTCTCTCTGCACCCCCCTCTGCACCCCCTCCCTCTGCACCCCCCTCCCCCCCTCTGCACCCCCCTCCCCCTCTGCACCCCCCTCCCTCTGCACCCCCCTCCCCTCTCTCTGCACCCCCCCTCTGCACCCCCCTCTCTCTGCACACCCCCTCCCTCTGCACCCCCCTCCCCCCTCTCTGCACCCCCTCCCCTCTGCACCCCCCTCCCCCTCTCTCTGCACCCCCTCCTCTCTGCACCCCCCTCCTCTGCACCCCCCTCCCTCTGCACCCCCCTCCCCCCTCTGCACCCCTCCCCCCTCTGCACCCCCCCTCTACACCTCCACCCCCCTCCCTCTGCACCCCCCCTCTGCACCCCCCCTCCCCCCTCTGCACCCCCCTCTCTACACCCCCCCTCTCTCTGCCCCCTCCCCCCTCTCTGCGGGGCTGCGCCTGTGAAGCTCTGGGCTCAAGGCGCCGGGTTTGAGACCGCGGGGGGCGAGGGGGGTGGGAGTGGGCGGTCTGGTTTGAGGGTGTGAGTGGTGTGTGTGTGTGAGTATGTGTGGGGTGTCTGGTTTGAGTGTGTGTGGTGTGTGTGTGTGAGTGGGTGGTGTGTGTGTGTGTGGGGTGTCTGGTTTGAGTGTGTGTGGTGTGTTGTGAGTGTGGTGGGTATGTGTGTGGAGTGTGTGTGTGGTTTGTAGTGTGTGTGTGGTGTGTGAGAGTGGTGTGGTGTGGTGTGTGTGTGTGAGTGGGTGGTGTGTGTGTGTGTGTGGGGTGTCTAGTTGAGTGTGTGTGGTGTGTGTGAGTGGGTGGTGTGTGTGTGTGTGTGGGGTGTCTAGTTTGAGTGTGTGTGGTGTGTTGTGAGTGTGGTGGGTATGTGTGTGGTGTGTGTGTGTGTGGTTTGTAGTGTGTGGGGTGTGTGTGAGTGGTGTGTGGGGTGTGTGTGGTTTTAGGGTGTGTGTGTGTTGTGTGTGAGTGTGGTGTGTGTGTGGTTTTACGGAGTGCGGAGTGTGTGAGTGTGGTGTGTGATTGTTGTGAGGGTGCATGTAGCGTGTCTGTGTGTGTAGCATTGTGTGAGTGTGTAGGTGTCTGTGTGTCTCTAGCGTGGGGAGTGGTGGTGCAGCGGTTAGCGCTACGCTGCGCTACGAACCCGGCGACCCGAGTTCGATTCCCGCTCACGACCACCATCACCACCAGCGACGATTATCTGCACCGGTGCTGGGCCTCCCCTAGGTCAACTCAGACTCAAATGAGTACCTGGTGCGGTGTGTAGTAAACATCGCTAGCACTGGGGAGACAAAGGCGGCCGGGCGTGGTGCTGGCCACCCCCTCATAAACGAACGGCACTTGCCCCAAATCTCTTAATAGGCTACACGGGGGATCTTTGTCTTTGTTACGTCGAGCTGATGGTCTTGTGATGACGGTGATTAAGAATGTAACGATGATGTATTCACCTGCGTGTAACCATGGTAACGATGTGGTTAACACAATCTCCACGACGGTCATCCAGTAATTATGTCCCCCCCCCAAGTGTATGTTTATAATTATTGTAATTATTTCAATTTTTTTATCTCTGCAGCGTTGCGAGATAAATCAAACGCCACTTGAAAAGAGTGGGGACGGGGGGGTATGGGGGGGGGGTCGCCGTTGCCAAGGCAACCGCGCCACACAAGCGTTTCCCCGGCAACGGCTGCCGTGGCAACTGGCAGCGGCTGCCATGGCAACCGCGTGGGAGCCAACATGGCCGCCAGGGCTGTTTGCAGTGTGTGTCACTGTGTGTGTGTCTCACTCTGTGTATGTGTGTGTCTCACTCTGTGTATGTGTGTGTCACTCTGTGTGTGTGTGTGTCACTCTGTGTGTGTGTGTCACTCTGTGTGTGTGTGTGTCTCAGTCTGTGTGTGTGTGTGTCTCACTCTGTGTATGTGTCACTCTGTGTGTGTGTGTGTCTCACTCTGTGTATGTGTGTGTCTCACTCTGTGTGTGTGTGTGTGTGTCTCACTCTGTGTGTGTCACTCTGTGTGTGTGTCTCACTCCGTGTGTGTCACTGTGTGTGTGTGTGTGTCTCACTCTGTGTGTGTCTCACTCTGTGTGTGTGTCTCACTCTGTGTGTATGTGTTTCACTCTGTGTGTATGTGTGTGTCTCACTCTGTGTGTGTGTGTGTCTCACTCTGTGTGTGTGTGTCTCACTCTGTGTGTGTGTCTCACCCCGTGTGGTGTGTGTCACTGTGTGTGTGTCTCCCCCCCCTACCCCCCCCGTGTCTCCCCCCTACCCCTCCCCCCAGTGCCCCCCCCTACCCCCGTGTCTCCCCAGACGCTCTGTGCCAGTGTCTCTTGTTTATAGTTCTCACGGCTTGGGGTACGGGCTGGGGGGGTGTGGGGAGGGAGTGAGGGGGAGGGGTGGGTGTGTGGGGAGGGAGTGAGGGGGAGGGGTGGGTGTGTGGGGTGAGGGTGTGGGGAGTGAGGGGAGGGGTGGGTGTGTGGGGTGAGGGTGTGGGGAGTGAGGGGAGGGGTGGGTGTGTGGGGTGAGGGTGTGGGGAGTGAGGGGAGGGGTGAGGGGAGGGGTGGGTGTGTGGGGTGAGGGGAGGGAGTGAGGGTGTGGGGAGTGAGGGGAGGGGGTGATGGGGAGAGGGGTGGGTGTGTGGGGTGAGGGGAGGGAGTGAGGGGGGTGTGTGGGGTGAGGTGTTGTGAGGTTATTGGTGAGGACCAGCCGTGGAGGTGAGGGATGTGGGTGAGCAGTGAGGGAAGGGTGGAAGGGGGGGGGGTGAGGATAGTGGGTGAGTGAAGGTGATGGTGCTGGGGGTGAGGGGTGAGGTGAGTGGTGATTGACATGGCAGTGTTGGTGCATCTGCCCAGGCAGTCAACCCACGGCACCTGCCGGGTCTGTCCCGTGACCTCCTCCTGCACCTAGCCTGGCACAGTAGTCAACCCACGGCACCTGCTGGGTCTGTCCCGTGACCTCCTCCTGCACCTAGCCTGGCACAGCAGTCAACTCATGGCACCTGCCGGGTCTGTCCTGTGACCTCCTCCTCCTGCACCTAGCCTGGCACAGCAGTCAACCCACGGCACCTGCAGGGTCTGTCCCGTGACCTCCTCCTGCACCTAGCCTGGCACAGCAGTCAACCCACGGCACCTGCAGGGTCTGTCCCGTGACCTCCTCCTGCACCTAGCCTGGCACAGCAGTCAACCCACGGCACCTACTAAGTCTGTCCCGTGACCTCCTGCACCTAGCCTGGCACAGCAGTCAACCCACGGCACCTGCTGGGTCTGTCCCGTGACGACCTCCTGCACCTAGCCTGGCACAGCAGTCAACACACGGCACCTGCAGGGTCTGTCCCGTGACCTCCTGCACCTAGCCTGGCACAGCAGTCAACCCACGGCACCTGCTGGGTCTGTCCCGTGACCTCCTCCTGCACCTAGCCTGGCACAGCAGTCAACTCGTGCCACCTGCTGGGTCTGTCCCGTGACCTCCTCCTGCACCTAGCCTGGCACAGCAGTCAACCCACGGCACCTGCTGGGTCTGTCCCATGACCTCCTCCTGCACTTAGCCTGGCACAGCAGTCAACCCACGGCACCTGCAGGATCTGTCCCGTGACCTCCTCCTGCACCTAGCCTGGCACAGCAGTCAACCCACGGCACCTGCTGGTCTGTCCCGTGACCTCCTCCTGCACCTAGCCTGGCACAGCAGTCAACCCACGGCACCTGCAGGGTCTGTCCCGTGACCTCCTCCTGCACCTAGCCTGGCACAGCAGTCAACCCACGGCACCTGCAGGGTCTGTCCCGTGACCTCCTCCTGCACCTAGCCTGGCACAGCAGTCAACCCACGGCACCTACTAAGTCTGTCCCGTGACCTCCTCCTGCACCTAGCCTGGCACAGCAGTCAACCCACGGCACCTGCTGGGTCTGTCCCGTGACGATCTCCTGCACCTAGCCTGGCACAGCAGTCAACCCACGGCACCTGCAGGATCTGTCCCGTGACCTCCTCCTGCACCTAGCCTGGCACAGCAGTCAACCCACGGCACCTGCTGGGTCTGTCCCGTGACCTCCTCCTGCACCTAGCCTGGCACAGCAGTCAACCCACGGCACCTGCAGGGTCTGTCCCGTGACCTCCTCCTGCACCTAGCCTGGCACAGCAGTCAACCCACGGCACCTGCAGGGTCTGTCCCGTGACCTCCTCCTGCACCTAGCCTGGCACAGCAGTCAACCCACGGCACCTACTAAGTCTGTCCCGTGACCTCCTCCTGCACCTAGCCTGGCACAGCAGTCAACCCACGGCACCTGCAGGGTCTGTCCCGTGACCTCCTCCTGCACCTAGCCTGGCACAGCAGTCAACCCACGGCACCTGCTGGGTCTGTCCCATGACCTCCTCCTGCACTTAGCCTGGCACAGCAGTCAACCCACGGCACCTGCAGGATCTGTCCCGTGACCTCCTCCTGCACCTAGCCTGGCACAGCAGTCAACCACGGCACCTGCTGGGTCTGTCCCGTGACCTCCTCCTGCACCTAGCCTGGCACAGCAGTCAACCCACGGCACCTGCAGGGTCTGTCCCGTGACCTCCTCCTGCACCTAGCCTGGCACAGCAGTCAACCCACGGCACCTGCAGGGTCTGTCCCGTGACCTCCTCCTGCACCTAGCCTGGCACAGCAGTCAACCCACGGCACCTGCTGGGTCTGTCCCGTGACGATCTCCTGCACCTAGCCTGGCACAGCAGTCAACACACGGCACCTGCAGGGTCTGTCCCGTGACCTCCTGCACCTAGCCTGGCACAGCAGTCAACCCATGGCACCTGCAGTGTCTGTCCCTCCTGCAGGCAGGGAGCCTTCGACACTTTGCGTGACGGCCTCAAAGTGCACCTAGCCTGGCACAGGTGCCGTGGTGACGTCACCGTCACTTTGGTGGGGAAAGGCGGGAATGGTGTTGGAGTGATTGGGACTGAGGTGCTGTGTGTGTGTGTTAAACTTCTTTCACACCGTACATAGGGGGGTGGGGTAAAGGACATCAAACTAAACACAGCAACAACAAGAAGCAGCAGCCCTAAAGGAATGAGTTTTGCCAATCTAGACGATGATTCACAAGTGCCGTAGCTTTTCAGTCCCTTCCTATAATCGGAAGGAAGAGCGTTCCAGACGGCCGCAGAAGCGCGTCTTCAAGCGCCGCGCGGCGACGATGCGGTAACCGTCATCTTTGTTCGCCGCTGCCGCTAGAACGGACGATGCCCGGGAGTTTGCGTGATATCGCCATCATCGCACCCCCACCCCCTCTCTCTTTCTGTCCTCGTGTGTCCAGGTTCCACGGGGGACAGGGCCTGGTGCTGTACCCCCAGATCGGGGATAAGCTCGACATCATTTGCCCCCATGAGTTCCGCCCGGCGGGGACCCAGGGGGCGGCCCCCTACGAGTATCACCGCCTCTACGTGGTGAGCAGGGAGCAGGCGGACAGGTGAGATCCTCGCCCGCTCGCTCGCTCGCTCGCCTGCACGTCCGTGCGCTCACTCGTTCATCCGCTCGCTCGCCCACCCGCTCGCTCGCTCGCCCACCCACTCGCTCGCCCCACCCACTCGCTCGCTCGCTCGCTCATCACTTGGTCATTCACCCATTTGCTCACTCGCCCACTCACTCAATTGCTCGTTCATCCGCTCGCTTGCCCACCCGCTCATTCACCCACTTGCTCATTCACCCACCCGCTCGTTCACCTGTTAGCTCGCCCACCCGTTCATTCACCCACTTGCTCGTTCACCTGTTAGCTCGCCCACTTGCTCATTCACCCACTTGCTCGTTCACCTGCTCATTCACCTGTTAGCTCGCCCACCCGCTCGTTCACCCACTTGCTCACTCGCCCACTCACTCAATCGCTCGCTCACCCGCTCGCTCGCCACCAGCACCACCGTCGCCGCTCACACGCTCACATCGGACCCAAGGCCCGCAATGCTTGATCGCGGCTGGGCCTGGCTCGGCTCGGGACTGGCTCTGGCTCCCATGAGCCACGGCTCTTGGTTTGGTCCCAGTCACGCTGAGCCTGAGCCACGCCTGAGTGTCACAGCCTGAGCCAGGCCTGAGTGTCACAGTCTGAGCCTGAGTGTCACAGCCTGAGTGTCACAGCCTGAGCCACACCTGAGTGTCACAGCCTGAGCCTGAGTGTCACAGCCTGAGCCACGCCTGAGTGTCACACGCTGAGCCTGAGCCACGCCTGAGTGTCACACGCTGAGCCTGAGCCAGGCCTGAGTGTCACAGCCTGAGCCTGAGCCACGCCTGAGTGTCACAGCCTGAGCCACGCCTGAGTGTCACAGTCTGAGCCACGCCTGAGTGTCACAGTCTGAGCCACGCCTGTGTGTCACAGTCTGAGCCACGCCTGAGTGTCACAGTCTGAGCCACGCCTGAGTGTCACAGCCTGAGCCACGCCTGAGTGTCACAGTCTGAGCCACGCCTGAGTGTCACAGTCTGAGCCACGCCTGAGTGTCACAGCCTGAGCCTGAGCCACGCCTGAGTGTCACAGCCTGAGCCAGGCCTAAGTGTCACAGCCTGAGCCTGAGCCACGCTTGAGTGTCACAGACTGAGCCATGCCTGAGTGTCACAGTCTGAGCCTGAGCCACGCCTGAGTGTCACAGCCTGAGCCAGGCCTGAGTGTCACAGCCTGAGCCTGAGCCACGCTTGAGTGTCACAGACTGAGCCACGCCTGAGTGTCACAGTCTGAGCCTGAGCCACGCCTGAGTGTCACAGCCTGAGCCTGGCCTGAGTGTCACAGTCTGAGCCTGAGCCACGCCTGAGTGTCACAGTCTGAGCCTGAGTGTCACAGCCTGAGTGTCACAGTCTGAGCCTGAGCCACGCCTGAGTGTCACAGCCTGAGCCTGGCCTGAGTGTCACAGTCTGAGCCTGAGTGTCACAGCCTGAGTGTCACAGTCTGAGCCTGAGCCACGCCTGAGTGTCACAGCCTGAGCCACGCCTGAGTGTCACAGTCTGAGCCTGAGCCACGCCTGAGTGTCACAGTCTGAGCCTGAGTGTCACAGCCTGAGTGTCACAGCCTGAGCCACGCCTGAGTGTCACAGTCTGAGCCTGAGCCACGCCTGAGTGTCACAGTCTGAGCCTGAGTGTCACAGCCTGAGTGTCACAGCCTGAGCCACGCCTGAGTGTCACAGTCTGAGCCTGAGCCACGCCTGAGTGTCACAGCCTGAGCCACGCCTGAGTGTCACAGTCTGAGCCTGAGCCAGGCCTGAGTGTCACAGCCTGAGCCACGCCTGAGTGTCACAGTCTGAGCCTGAGCCACGCCTGAGTGTCACAGCCTGAGCCAGGCCTGAGTGTCACAGTCTGAGCCTGAGCCAGGCCTGAGTGTCACAGCCAGGCCTGAGTGTCACAGCCTGAGCCACGCCTGAGTGTCACAGTCTGAGTGTCACAGCCTGAGCCGAGCCGTGACTCTGCTTGCCCTGAGACAACAATGTCCAGAGCGCGGAGTGTGTCGACTGCGTCAACACTGCCCAACTGCACGCCGTCGTTCCCAGGGTGCCGGGGGGAAAACTCGCTCTCCCGCTCTCCCGCCTCCCCCTCGCCTCCCGCCCCCCCTCCCCGCTGCCTCCCCCCCGCTCTCGTCGCTCGCTCTCCCGCTCTCCCGCCTCCCGCTCGCCTCCGCCTCTCCCGCTCTCCCCCCCCTCCCGCTCTCCCGCTCTCCCTCTCC
>WFAB01003229.1:0-19401 GCA_018977245.1 Lethenteron camtschaticum | reverse complement strand
GATTGAGTGAGTGAGTGGATAAGTGAGTGAGTGAGGGTTGAGCGAGTGGGAGAGTGAGTTGGTTGAGTGATGTGAGTGGTTGAGTGAAGTGAGTGGTTGGAGTGAGTGAGTAGGAGAGTGAGTGGTTGAGGATGAGTTGAGTGAGTGAGGGTGGAGGAGTGAGTAGGAGTATGGGTTGAGTGAGGTGGAGTGGTGTGAGTGAGTGAGTGAGTGAGGAGTGGAGAGTGAGTGTTGAGTGAGTGAGTGGTTGAGTGAGTGAGTGGGTAGTGCAGTGAGTGAGTAGGGAGAGTGAGTGGTTGGAGTGAGTGAGTGACATGTTGAGTGAGTGAGTGGTTGAGTGAGTGAGTGGGTGAGTAAGTGGTTGAGTGAGTGAGTGGTTGAGTGAGTGAGTAGGAGAGTGAGTGGTTGAGTGAGTGAGTGTTTGGAGGTGAGTAGTTGAGTGAGTGAGTGGGTGAGTGAGTGGTTGAGTGAGTGAGTGAGTGGGTAAGTGAGTGAGTTAGTGGTGAGTGAGTGGGAGAGTGAGTGCTTGAGTGAGTGAGTGGTTGAGTGAGTGAGTGAGTGGTTGAGTGAGTGAGTAGGAGAGTGAATGGTTGAGTGAGTGATTGGTTGAGTGAGTGAGTGGTGAGTGAGTGAGTAGGAGAGTGAGTGGTTGAGTGAGTGAGTGGTGAGTGAGTGAGTGGTTGAGTGAGTGAGTAGTTGAGTGAGTGGTTGAGTGAGTGAGTGGTTGAGTGAGTGAGTGGGTGAGTGAGTGGTTGAGTGAGTGAGTGAGTGGGTAAGTGAGTGAGTGGTTGAGTGAGTGGGAGAGTGAGTGGTTGAGTGAGTGAGTGGGTTGAGTGAGTGAGTGGTTGAGTGAGTGAGTAGGAGAGTGAGTGGTTGAGTGAGTGAGTGGTTGAGTGATTGAGTGGTTGAGTGAGTGAGTAGGAGAGTGAGTGGTTGAGTGAGTGAGTGGTTGAGTGAGTGAGTGGTTGAGTGAGTGAGGAGGAGAGTGAAATGGTTGAGTGAGTGGTTGAGTGAGTGAGTGGTTGAGTGAGTGAGTGGGTGAGTGGAGTGGTGAGTGAGTGAGTGGGTAAGTGAGTGAGTGAGTGGTTTAGTAAGTGGGAGAGTGAGTGGTGAGTGAGTGAGTGGTTGAGTGAGTGAGTGGTTGAGTGAGTGAGTAGAAGAGTGAGTGGTTGAGTGAATGAGTGGTTGAGTGAGTGAGTGGTTGAGTGAGTGAGTAGGAGAGTGAGTGGTTTGAGTGAGTGAGTGGTTGAGTGAGTGAGTGGTTGAGTGAGTGAGTGGGTGAGTGAGTGGTGAGTGAGTGATGAGTGGTAAGTGAGTGAGTGGTTGAGTGAGTGGGAGAGTGAGTGGTTGAGTGAGTGAGTGTTTGAGTGAGTGAGTGTTGAGTGAGTGAGTAGGAGAGTGAGTGGTTGAGTGAGTGAGTGGTTGAGTGAGTGAGTGGTTGAGTGAGTGAGTAGGAGAGTGAGCGGTTGAGTGAGTGAGTGGGTGAGTGAGTGAGTGAGTGGGTGAGTGAGTGGTTGAGTGAGTGAGTGGTTGAGTGAGTGAGTAGGAGAGTGAGTGGTTGAGTGAGTGAGTGGTTGAGTGAGTGAGTGGTTGAGTGAGTGAGTGAGTGGGTGAGTGAGTGGTTGAGTGAGTGAGTGAGTGGGTAAGTGAGTGAGTGAGTGGTTGAGTGAGTGGGAGAGTGAGTGGTTGAGTGAGTGAGTGGTTGAGTGAGTGAGTGTTTGAGTGAATGAGTAGGAGAGTGAGTGGTTGAGTGAGTGAGTGGTTGAGTGAGTGAGTGGTTGAGTGAGTGAGTAGGAGAGTGAGTGGTTTGAGTGAGTGGGTCGTTGAGTGAGTGAGTGGTTGAGTGAGTGAGTAGGAGAGTGAGTGATTGAGTGAGTGAGTGGTTGAGTGAGTGAGTGGGTGAGTGAGTGGTTGATTGAGTGGGTAAATAAGTGAGTGAGTGGTTGAGTGAGTGAGTGGGAGAGTGAATGGTTGAGTGAGTGAGTGGTTGAGTGAGTGAGTGGTTGAGTGAGTGAGTAGGAGAGTGAGTGGTTGGGTGAGTGAGTGGTTGAGTGAGTGAGTGGTTGAGTGAGTGAGTGGGAGAGTGAGTGGTTGAGTGAGTGAGTGGTTGAGTGAGTGAGTGAGTGGTTGAGTGAGTGAGTAGGAGAGTGAGTGGTTGAGTGAGTGAGTAGGAGAGTGAGTGGTTGAGTAAGTGAGTGGTTGAGTGAGTGAGTAGTTGAGTGAGAGAATAGGAGAGTGAGTGGTTGAGTGAGTGAGTGGGTAAGTGGGAGAGTGTGGGAGGGAGTGGATGAGTGAGTGGGTGGGTGAGTGAGCGAGTGAGTGGTTGAGTGAGTGAGTGGTTGAGTGAGTCGGAGAGTGAGTGGATGAGTGAGTGCATTAGTGAGTGAGTGAGTGGGAGAGTAAATGATTGGTTGAGTGAGTGTTGAGTGAGTGAGTGGGAGAGTGAGTGTTGAGTGAGTGTGTAAGTGAGTGACTGAGTGAGTGGTTGAGTGAGTGGGAGAGTGAGTGGTTGAGTGAGTGGGAGAGTGAGTGGAGGGCGAAGGAGCCTCCAGGACCACGGGAGACAATCCCGGGATTGTTAGCCGGGATACAGACTGGCATAGGGAAGAAAAGGAGGAGGGGGACATTAGCCCCCACATAATGGAGGAGATGGGCGTCAGCCCCCACACTACCCCGCGATCCGAGTTCGATTCCAGCTCACGGCCACCAACGCCAGATTATCTGAACCGGTCCTGGGCCTCCCCTAGGTCGACTCAGCCTCAACTGAGTAGCTGGTGCAGCTGTGGTGGTGGTGGTGGTGTAGTGAACATCTCCAGCAATGGGCAGACAAAGGCGGCCGGGCGTGGTGCTGGCCACCCACCCCCTCGTGTGTTCCACAGTGCTTGTAGCCGTCATAGGTGCTGCTCGCTGACAGCACTTGCCCAACAGTCTGTTGGAGGCTAAATGGGGGATCTTTGTCTTTGTCTGTGTGTGTGTATGTGTGTGTGTCTGTGTGTGTGTCTTGTGTGTCTCTGTGTGTGTTTCTTTGTGTGTGTCTGTGTGTGTGTCTCTGTGTGTGTATATGTTTCTGTGTGTGTCTTCGCCGGTTGGAAACATTTAGGCTGGCCTGCCTACGATCCATCCTGGGTTTAACCAGGCTGGATTGTGAGGAGCTCACAAATCCTTGAAAGATCTGGGCTAAGTCCCATCGGTGAGCTCCTCCGGCAGGCAAGGCTGCATTGGCTGGGTCATGTAGCTCGCATGCCCAGCCACCGCATGCCTAAACAGCTTTTGTTCGGCCGGATTGAGGGGGCTAAACGGGCGCGGCACGGGCTAGAGAAGAGATGGAGTGATGTGGTACAGGAGGACGTGGAGCTGAGTGGACTTGCCGATGACTGGTACCAGCGGTGTCAAGATCGGCCTCAGTGGAGGAGGCTCGTGAAGGACGCTACTGGGCAGTTGGAGGCAGTCGCCCTCCAACAACAACGGAGGGCGGAGGAGCGACGATCACAACAACGAGCGGAGCGCCGGGTGGCTAAAGCACAGCAAGTTGGTACAGTAGGGGGCACAGGTGGTGCATCAACCAGTCATCTCGGTCATCTCAGTCAGTCGACCCGTGGCACCTGGGTCTGCCCCGTGACCTCCTGCCAGGGGGCGTTCGACACTTCCCGTGGCCTCAAGGTGCACATGGCCTGGCACAAGCGTCGTGGTGACGTCACCGCCACTTAGTGGCGAATGGCGGTTGTTGTTGTTGTGTGTCTGTGTGTGTCTCTGTGTGTGTCTCTGTGTGTGTCTGTGTGTGTGCCTGTGTGTGTATCTGTGTGTCTCTGTGTGTGTCTGTGTGTGTGTGTGTCTGTGTGTGTGTCTGAGTGTGTGTCTCTGTGTGTGTGTCTGTGTGTTTCTCTGTGTGTGTCTCTGTGTGTGTCTGTGTGTGTCTCTGTGTGTATGTGTGTCTGTGTGTGTCTCTGTGTGTGTGTGGGTGTCTGTGTGTGTCTTTGTGTGTGTCTCTGTGTGTGTGTCTGTGTGTCTCTGTGTGTGTGTCTGTGTGTGTGTCTCTGTGTGTGTGTCTGTGTGTGTGTCTGTGTGTGTGTCTCTGTATGTGTGTCTGTGTGTGTATCTCTGTGTGTGTGTCTGTGTGTGTGTCTCTGTGTGTTTGACTGTGTGTGTGTCTCTGTGTGTGTGTTTGTGTGTGTGTGTGTCTCTGTGTGTGTGATGTGTGTGTGTCTCTGTGTGTGTGTTTGTGTGTACGTGTGTGTGTCTGTGTGTGTGTATTTGCGTCTTTGGTATCTTGCTTCCTGGTGCTGTAACTCGACTCCTGTATAGTTAATGATCATCACTGAAGGAGGGGGGAGGGTTTGGGGAGCGGTGGTGCAGTGGTTAGCGCACTGTGTGTGTGGGGAGCGGTGGTGCAGCGGTTAGCGCACTGTGTGTGTGTGGGGAGTGGTGGTGGAGTGGTTAGCGCATTGTGTGTGTGGGGAGTGGTGGTGCAGTGGTTAGCGCACTGTGTGTGCGTGGGGAGTGGAGGTGCAGTGGTTAGCGCACTGTGTGTGTGAGGGGAGCGGTGGTGCAGTGGTTAGCGCACTGTCTGTGTGTGAGTGGGGAGCGGTGGTGCAGTAGGTAGCGCACTGTGTATGTGAGGAGTGGTGGTGCAGTGGTTAGCGCACTGTGTATGTGAATGAGGAGTGGTGGTGCAGTGGTTAGCGCACTGTGTGTGTGTGGGGAGCGGTGGTGCAGTGGTTAGCGCACTGTGTGTGTGTGGGGAGCGGTGGAGCAGTGGTTAGCACACTGCCCTTCGCTCATATAGGGAATACTGGAACGAGAATCAACGTACATGTATTTTTTGACGATGCTAAAGCTTGGAAAACTACTCAATCCATGCTCGATCTGTGCTCGATCTGTGCTCGATCTGTGCGCGAGCCATGCTCGAACACACGGACACTTCTCAAAATGGCATCGTTCGATCGGGGTTCGATGTGAGATCGATTTGTGCTCGATTGAAGCTCAATTCGAGATTGATTGGAGCTCAATCAGTGCTCAATCGGTGCTCGATCAGAGCTCGATGGCCGCTCAATCACTGGCTCAATGGGAGCTCAATTAGCGCCCAATTTGTGCCCAATTTGTGCTGGCTTGGAGCTTGATCAGAGCTCGATCTGAGTTCGATCTGAGCTCAATCTGAGCGGGTGGAGTAGAGTGTCCGTGGTGCCTATGGGTTTCTGTTGGTTTATGGGTCTCTATGTGTCTCTATGGGTTTATTTGTCTATGTGGGTCTCTATGGGTTTCTGTCGGTCTGTGTGGGTCTATGTGGGTCTGTGTGGGTCTCTATGGGTTTCTGCGGGTGTCTGTGGGTCTATGTGGGTCTGTGGGTCTATGTGGTTCTATGTGGGTCTCTTTGGGTTTATGTCAGTCTATGTGGGTCTCTGTGAATCTTTGTGGGTTTCTATGGGTCTCTGTGGGTCTATGTGGGTTTATATGGGTCTCTGTGGGTCTCTGTGGGTCTATGTGGTTCTATGTGGGTCTCTTTGGGTTATTGTCAGTCTATTTGGGTCTCTGTGGGTCTATGTGGGTTTTTATGGGTCTCTGTGGGTCTATGTGGATCTATGTGGGTCTCTATCCGTCTATATGATGAGAATTATGATGAATCATTTCTCATGGCCAGTTCCGCTTACTGAAACAAATAGATACACAGAAGCTCATTTGGGCCCTTTATGCCTCCACTCGTTTAAACAAACTGATGATAATGTAATAACAGCCATAGAGGGTTCACGTGGGGATTGGCTTGCCGGTCCTGCTTGTAGCCAATAAGGGTTGAGATAGGGACCATGACCCAGGCGTGATCACGACATGTCATCAGGAGTGATTGGCCTAGCCATTCGGGGCCCCAGCTAATGGGGAGCCGGATGAGGGGCGTGGTCCCGGGATTGACAGGGAACCATCGAGAATGGTCGAAGCTGTCCATGAACGATTGGCTGGGGGGACCACGTGACGAAGGTATTAAGAGAGAGTGAGAGAGAACGATCGTGAGCAGACTGAAACTGACAAGAGCAGGGTCACGCGCGGACGGGGGCTCTGGGTGCCACGTGCGCGGTGGGGGACATAGTGCGAAGTCTGTCCTCTCTCCGTTGTCTGCCAGCAACGGAGAGTGAGTGAGCAAAGTGTATTGTGGAGTGGAAATAAAAGGACTGATTCCGAAGCCGTCTCAAGAAGGATTATTACACTGGTGTCAGAAGGAATTCTGCGACTGTTTGGACGATTGTCAAGATGTCTAAGCACCCCAGAAAAAATAACCTGCCCGTGCATCTATCGGAGGAAGAGGTCGAGACGGATGAAGATGAGCTGTTGGGAGCTACAGCCCTTGTGCCGCCTGTTGATGACACTCGCCTCGACGCCTCTCAGCGTCGACCGGGGGAGGATGCGACCACCGCAGGACCGAGAGACGAATGGCGGCTGATGGCGGAGCAGATTGAGTCGTTGCGCGCCATTCTGCTAAGTCTGGTGACCGCGGTGGCGTCCTCACCAGCCGTGGGTCGCCAGATCGCCGATCAGCTGGAAGCCGTGGGAAGGGGTCCTGCTAGGGAATCGGGACCCGCCATTGCTCCTGCCACGCGGGAGGACGCCATGGTCTTGGGTGGGGCGGCTGCGCCGGAGTTGTCGGCCGCCATTTTGGGCGCGCCCACCACCACGCGGCCGCCGGACGCCATTTTGTCTGCACTGAATGGGGAGCGGGAACGGCAGTCGGAGACGCCCGCGGCACGCGCCTGCCACCGCGGACATCGCCTTCCACAAATAAAATAATTTATCGCTGGGGGCGATTGGAGTGCTTTTACGTGGCGCTTCGAGTCAGCTTTTAGATCTGTCAACTGGATGGAGGACGAAGCGCTGGGAGCGCTACCTACGCTGCTCGATGATGTGTTTCTGGGAGTCTTCCACTCCATCCCGGCGTCCAAGAAGAAGACACTGCGGGATGCGTTCACAGAGATGGCGGAATTTTACGACCCGCCGACACCGGCCACCAGAAAATTTATGTCGCGTCGCCGAGCACCGGAGGAATCGCCGTTGGCCTATCGGGGGCGTTGATGGCGATGGCCATGGCCGCCTACCCCGACGCAACGGCCGAGCATTTGGATCCGCTCATCCTTTCTTGCATGCTGGAGTTGTCTCAGGAGCTCAACATCTCTCTACCAGTGTGCGGCCACGAACCGCTTTCATCGCGGTGGGTGGCGCGCTGCCTGGACGCTAAGTTTAATATCAAACGTTGGGACCAGATGGCGGCGTGGACGGGGAAACCCGAGATCGACGGACCGCCTCTGGGGTGGTCTCCGCGACTGGTTGTCCACTGCTCCCACGACTCGGGCGACGACGACATGCTGGCTGCTACTGTCCCGCATAGGATTCAGGGACGGCGGCTGCGTGACCAGCGGGGCGACTACACGGGCCGGCCGCGTGCGAGGGCCGGGTCGTCCGACCACCGGCCGACGTCGGCCGCGTGTTTCAAGTGCGGCAGACGGGGCCACTTCGCCCGTGACTGCCGCTGCCGACCTCTGCTGTCGCCTCCTCAGCCAAGGGGACCTCCATCTCCTCTACCTGCTGCGGAGCTGCAACAACCTCGGGCGAGTCGGCACAAATCGGACACCCGGCAGGTCGTGTCACATCACTCATCCACTCGCACTCATTCCTACACTCCTAAGGATAATTTTACTTCTCCTGCTCCATTGACACGCTCTGCTACACAGTGGAAGAAATTGGCTCGCAGGATTGTGGCTGCGGCGTCGGGCTCGTCGACGGTACGAGGTACCATCGACGGCGTTGACGT
The DNA here is from genome assembly GCA_018977245.1 of Lethenteron camtschaticum. Taxonomy (NCBI): domain Eukaryota; kingdom Metazoa; phylum Chordata; class Hyperoartia; order Petromyzontiformes; family Petromyzontidae; genus Lethenteron; species Lethenteron camtschaticum. Next base: position 11,612 of record WFAB01003229.1, on the reverse strand, counting down.
CCGTATCTTGGTGGACACTGGCGCATCGGCTACCATCATTTCGGATGTTATTTCTCATTTGTTGTCCATTCCTGCGTCGCGGATACGCAAGGTTAATGATGCGTGTGTTGCCGCCAATGGGGGGAGCATGGGTATCTGCGGACAGGTGGATGTGAGCATCGCTATCAGAAATATTACCGCCGCAGGACCTGTGTTAATTTCTCGCTCACTAGCTGTTCCATACTTGTTGGGTACGGATTTCCTGCGCCGGATGCCGTTGAGAATACGGGTCGACCAGGACGGTTTGGAAATGCCGGGGGGTCATAGGATGGCGTTCCTGCCTTCCCTGCTGGCCAAGGCGCCTACAGGTAACGCAGTTACTGCTGTAGTTGCGGCTACGGTGGAGGTTCCATCGGGAGCGCAAATGCTTATTCCGCTGCGTTACCGAAAACCGCTTCAAATGGGAAGGGATGCGAAGGGCGTGCTATTATCCCCATCGAATTCCGTATCGAAATCTTTTTCTTTGGCGGCGGCACAAACGATCGTGCGCCCAGGTCAGGCACCTTTCATACAGGTCTTGAATAGGGGACCTGACCGCGTTGTTGTTCCGGAGGCATCGGTGCTGGCTCACGCCACTACCGATTTCGCCTCTTGTGACAAACAGCCACGCGCTCGGATGCCCGCGGATGGGCCTCCGCATGATCGTTCACAAGAACGCTGGATCGCAGAGTTATGTGGAGAGATTTTCTTCCTTGTCAAATGAACATAGGAACGCCTTGCGTTCGCTGTTGCTGCAGTACGCTGATGTGTTCAACAGAAATGATTTGGACCTCGGCCGCACGTCGCTTTTGTCGCACCATATTGAAACCGGTGCGGCGCCTCCCGTCTGTATGCACCCTCACCGCATGAGCCCGGCGGAAAGGGAACATGTGCGGGGGGCAGTAGATGAATTGCTGGCGGCGGATATTATTTCGCCGTCCAACAGCCCTTGGGGCGCGCCCGTCGTTCTGGTTAAGAAGAAAGATGGTGGTACGAGGTTTTGCGTTGATTTCCGCCGGTTGAACAAAATTTCGGTAGCGGACGCGTACCCCTTACCGAGGATGGATGACTCATTGGATGCTTTATCGGGTGCTAAATTCTTTTCCACCCTCGACCTATCCTCGGGCTTCTGGCAGCTTCCCCTCGATGACGAGTCAAAAGCCAAAACGGCATTCCGCACGCCGCAAGGTCTCTTTGAATTTAATCGGTTGCCGATGGGCCTGAACGCGGCTCCGGCCACGTTTCAGTGGCTCATGGAATTGGTGTTGGCGGGACTGCAGTGGGAAACGTGCCTCATATATCTAGACGATATAATTGTCTTTAGCCGCACGTTCGAGGAACATCTCCAACGCCTTGAGACAGTTTTTCAAAGAATGCTCGCGGCTGACCTTAAGTTTAAACCGAAGAAATGCCACCTTCTGCAACACTCCGTCCGTTACCTGGGTCATGTTGTCAGTTCGGACGGTGTATCCACTGACCCTCTGAAAACGAAGTGTGTACGTGAGTGGCCCACACCCACCTCGGTGGGTGATGTTCGGCGGTTTATTGGATTCGCTTCCTATTATCGCCGCTTCGTTAAGAACTTTGCGACGTTGGCAAAACCATTACACATTCTGACTGGCACGGCGCCTACGTTAGATTACCCAGATTTTTCACAGCCGTTCATCCTTGATACGGACGCTAGTGATATCGGCATTGGGGCCGTTTTGTCGCAACGTAAGGACGGGGTTGAGAGGGTGGTGGCGTATGGCAGCAGGGTTCTGTCCCCTGCGGAAACGCGATATTGCGTGACAAGGCGGGAACTTTTGGCAATTGTCCATTTTGTTCGATTGTACCGGCCGTACCTGTATGGACGGAAATTCCTGATCCGCACTGATCATGCGGCTTTGCAATGTTCTCTCAAATTGGATCAGCCGTCAGGCCAATTGGCCCGGTGGTTGGAATCGTTACAGGAATTTTCCTTCGATATAACATACCGAAAGGGGGCCCGTCACGCGAACGCTGATGCGCTCTCAAGGCTGCCGCCCGTTCCTCCGTGCACTTGCCTGACGGGCACGCACCGCTGCGCCGCACCGCCCACGTCGCCCTGCCCGGTTATGGGGGCGATAGCGAATGAGGACGACGCAGGGGCGAAAGCGAAGGAGGACCAGCAGGTGTCGGTGGACACCGATGATACCTTACGGCTGCCGCACGCGGTCTGGTTGCGCGAGCAGGAGGCCGATGCCTCGCTGTCTCCGCTACGTAAACTGGTTGGGAAACAGAAATCGCAATTGGCGGGCTGGAAGTGGCAGATGTTCCGGGGTAAGTCGGGATTGTTAATGTGTACCGATGGGTTGTCTGACCGACCACGCTTGGTGGTGCCTACTTCGCTTCGCTACGACCTGCTCCGTGCTCTGCACGCTGATAAGTTGATGCACCTCGGCGTCCAAAAGACTGTGGCCGCGATGCAAAAGGATTTTTTCTGGGCCGGTATGACGGCAGACATCAATGATTTTGTCCGCTCGTGCCATGATTGTGCGAAGAGGAAGCCGCCTCGGAACCACTATGTACCACCGTTGCGTTCTATTGAAGTGTCCCGTATCAACGAATTGGTGGCTCTCGACATTCTGGGGCCGTTTCCCCCGTCGGCTAGGGGCAATAAATACCTTCTGGTCGGGGTGGAATATTTTTCTCGATGGCCGATGGCCTGGCCTCTACCCGAAAAAAACGGCAGCGTCCATCACCGACGCTTTCTTGAACGGGTATGTCATGGACAAGGGGGCACCTGAAAGGCTGCTCACAGATCAAGGCCGGAATTTCTCCTCTAAGTTGCTTAGGGAAGTTTGTGACGCGCTAGGTACAAAGAAAGTTCGCACTTCCCCATACCATCCACAAACAGATGGTATGGTGGAACGATTCAACCGTACCCTTTCGGCTATGCTTTGTCACACGGTCAGTGAAAAGCAAACCGATTGGGACCTGCACATACCAGGCGTTTTGGCGGCATACCGCATGGTTCCGCATACATCCACGGGATACTCACCATTTTTTTTATGTATGGCCGTGAAAATGTTCCACCCATCGATGTGCAACTGGGTACGCCGAGTAAACAACCATCCTGCTCCCTGCCTGACCACGTGCGTGACTCGCTTGAACGAGTAACGGAGGCGCGAGAGGCTGCCCGGTGTGCGACGGCCCGTGCTCAGGCAAGGAACGAACGGTACGCGCGTCGATCGCATACTCGCATGCCTTGGTCAGTGGGAGACCTGGCGTGGCTCCACTGCCCCCAGGTACCGGCGGGCACATCTCCTAAACTGCACAGGCCATGGCGGGGGCCTGTGACGCTGGTAGATGTTCGGAACTCGCAAAGTATCCGTGTTCAATACGGAAAACATCGGTGGTATGTTCATTCCTCGCGACTTAAACCCTATGTTGATGCGCGTGTCGGTCCTTCATCCCCAATAGATGACCTGCCGGGTTCTGCCGGGTCGACTACGCCGCTTGACACGCCCGTTGATCCCAAGGGGGACTGTGTTGTGCCTCCTGCAGATGAACAGGTTCTGAGGGCTGAGGAAGCCCCCGCTGCCCCCCCACCTCCAACGGGGCCCGCCCTGGACGTGACCAAGCACCAACAACCGACTTCTTCTTCGAGCCTGCCACCTCCTGTCCATCCGGAAGCAAAGCGACCTTGCGCTGGGAGCGGAGAGGGTCCCGCGTCGCGTACGCGGTCGAATTCTCTTACGTTTCGTTAACGTTTGATCGTTTCACTAAATTCCCTGTCGTTACTGCGCTGCAGGGGCGCCCTAATGTACGTGTAATTTTTTTATTATGGGTGACTGTTTTAAATGTTGTTAGGCGCGGGAACGCCGGTTCACCCTCGAATTGTTAAACGCACCTTGGTGCCCTAATAAGATGTTGCGGAATTGGTTCTTCACCCTTTTTCCAGCCGAGACGGCTAAATTCTTTTTCACCGGGGGGGGGGGGGGGGGTGATGTAATAACAGCCATAGAGGGTTCACGTGGGGATTGGCTTGCCGGTCCTGCTTGTAGCCAATAAGGGTTGAGATAGGGACCATGACCCAGGCGTGATCACGACATGTCATCAGGAGTGATTGGCCTAGCCATTCGGGGCCCCAGCTAATGGGGAGCCGGATGAGGGGCGTGGTCCCGGGATTGACAGGGAACCATCGAGAATGGTCGAAGCTGTCCATGAACGATTGGCTGGGGGGACCACGTGACGAAGGTATTAAGAGAGAGTGAGAGAGAACGATCGTGAGCAGACTGAAACTGACAAGAGCAGGGTCACGCGCGGACGGGGGCTCTGGGTGCCACGTGCGTGGTGGGGACATAGTGGAAAGTCTGTCCTCTCTCCGTTGTCTGCCAGCAACGGAGAGTGAGTGAGCAAAGTGTATTGTGGAGTGGAAATAAAAGGACTGATTCCGAAGCCGTCTCAAGAAGGATTATTACAATAACACAATAAGGAGAGCGACGATTCACGCAAACCTCAGCGGGAACGTTCTACATAAATCCTCGAATTGCAGGGTCTTGCGGTGATATCCTATCAACCAGTCAGTCAAATTGCATCGTGCAATTCAGACTCCTACGATGAGTGCTCTAGCCACTGTGTGTATGTGTGTAAGTGTGTTTGTGTGTATGTGTGTTTGTGTGTATGTGTGTTTGTGTGTATGTGTGTTTGTGTATATGTGTGTTTGTGTGTATGTGTGTATGGTATGTGTCTGTATGTATGTGTGTATGTGTGTCTGTGTGTATGTGTGTCTGTGTGTATGTGTGTATGTGTGTCTCTATGTACGTGTGTCTGCGTGTGTGTCCATGTGTCTGTGTGTATGTGTGTATGTATGTACGTGTGTCTGTGTGTATGTGTGTCTGTGTGTTTGTGTGTTTGTGTGTATGTGTGTCCGTGCGTGTTTGTGTGCTTGTGTGTATGTGTGTTTATGTATCTGTGTCTATATCTGTGTTATTGTGTGTCTGTGTATTTGTGTATCTGTGTCTGTATCTGTGTGTTTGCATGTGTTGTGTGTCTGTATCTGTGTCATTGTGTGTTTGTGTCTGTGTATATGTGTGTTTGTGTATATGTGTGTTTGTGTGTCTGTGTGTATGTGTGTTTGTGTGTCTGTGTGTTTGTGTGTATGTGTCTGTGTGTCAGTGTATTCATGTATGTGTGTCTGTGTATCTGTGTCTCTGTGTTTTGTGTGTCTGTTTGTGTGTGTCCATGTGTGTTTGTGTATCTGTGTCTGTGTGTTTCAGTGACTGTGTTGTGTGTCTGTGGGTTTTTGCGTATGTGTGTCTGTGTGATTGTGTGTCTGTGTGTTTGTTTGTCTGTGTGTCTGTATATGTGTGTTTGTATGTCTGTGTGTTTGTGTGTCTGTGTGTCAGTGTGTTCGTGTATGTGTATTTGCGTGTGTGTGTATGTGTGTTCGTGTGTCTGTGTGTTTGTGTGTCTGTATATGTGTGTCTGTGTGTTCGTGTATGTATGTCTGTATATCTGTGTTTCTGTGTTTTTGTGTGTCTGTTTGTGTGTGTCCATGTGTGTTTGTGTATCTGTGTCTGTGTGTTTGAGTGTCTGTGTTTGTGTGTCTGTGGGTTTTTGCGTATGTGTGATTGTGTGTCTGTGTGTCAGTGTGTTCGTGTATGAGTATTTGTGTGTCTGTGTGTATGTGTATGTGTGCGTTTATTTGGGCCTGTGTGAGTCTCTATGGGTCTATGTCCGTCTATATGGGTAAATGTGGGTCTCTGTGGGTCTATGGGGTCTCTGTACGTCAATGTGGGTCTCTCTGGGTCTATGTGGGTCTCTTTGGGTCAATGTGGGTTTCTGTGCGTCTATGTGGGTCTATGGGGGTTTATGTGGTTCTATGTGGGTCTATATGAGTCTATGTGGGTTTCTATGGGTCTTTGTGAGTCTCTATGGGTCTACGTGGATCTACGTTGGTCTCTATGGGTATTTATGATCACAATTATCATGATGTCAGCCACCGGGCTGAGCTGCAATTATTTCTCATGGCCAGCTCCGCTTACTGAAACAAACAGCTACACAGCAGCTGCGTGGGGCCCTTTTACGGCTACACTCGCTTAAACAAACGGATGATAACACAATAAGGAAAGCAACGATTCACGCGAACCTCACCGATAACGTTCTACATAAATCCTCGAATTGCAGGGGCTTGCGGTGATATCCTATCAACCAGTCAGAAAATTTGCATCGTGCACTTCAGACTCCTTCGTTGGGTGATGTAGCCACTGGCTACAATCGCTATCTTCATCTCTGTGTCGGTGTGTTTGTGTGTATGTGTGTGTGTCCATGTGTCTGTATGTCTGCGTGTGTGTGTGTGTGTGCGGTGCCGCATGGGCAACTCTGTCGTGGGCAGTGCTGTGGGGGGGGGGGGGAGAGCCCATGCCGATTGGCCTCTACCCTCATGGGGTCTGTGACCACCACAGTGGCTAAACGGGGGCTCTGGACGGGTGCGAGGGGCTGGTAACCCCTCCACCTTCAATTAATTACCACTAAACCACGACTTAAATATGTAACTAATAAGCTTGTGCCGGAGACCCGGGGGGACAGGCGTCAATGACGTCTCCTGGCCAAACCCCAATTGGCGGAGTCAGGAGATTGAATCTTCACCCTCAGGGCTCCTCCAGAAACAACGAAAAGCCACTTCATCTGGCCACGTGGAATGTTCGAACGCTCACTGCGGAGGAGAGGTTGCCACTCCTCTGTCGGGAGCTGAACCGGTACCGCCTGGATCTTTGTGGCATTCAGGAGGTCCGGTGTACTGGTTCTGGCACCTGCCACCATGAGGGGTGGACAGTCCTCTACTCGGGGCAGGAGACTGCAAAACAAAAGGGAGTGGCTCTTCTTCTGAACAAAAGAATGAAGGGGGCGTGGGAAGCTGGAAGCTCCAGGCTACTTTTGCCTCGCCTTCCCATCACCCGGAGGCGAGGAGTGGTGGTCGTGGTTACTTATGCCCCCACCGAAAACGAACATCCATGGAGGGATGCAGGCAAAGCCGATGAGTCAGATGCCTTCTATGACCTCCTGTCACAGGTGCTTGCTAAAGTGTCCACTCAGGATAGTCATCTTGTTGGGTGACTTCAATGCCCGAGTTGGTCATGATGCTGGCACTTGGTCTGGAGTGATTGGAGGGCATGGGCCAGATCAGCTCAATAACAACGGTTGGAGGCTGCTAGATTTTTGTGCAGCCCATGGGCTTGTAATTACCAAAACGCTCTTCCAGCATCCGCGCATCCCCACAACATAATGGATGCATGCCGGGTCCAAGCAAGAACATCTACTGGACTACATAGTGACGGACCAGCGGATGCGAGCCCGTGTCCATGACACCGGGACCTACCGTGGAGCTAATCGGCCCTCTGACCATCGACTAGTCATCTGTAAGATGCGCCTGCCATTCTTCCACTCCAGTGGTGGGTGTACACCCAGGGCCCCATTCCAACCTAAAGTGGTCTGGTCTCAGTTAGCTGATGAAAGTTGCAAGCAATAATTTCATCATCGCTTGCGGCTGTGGTTGGCATCGTCCCCCACTCCTCCTGATGTCGAGGGAAAATGGGCGAGGTTTAGGACTGTGACTCATGCAGCTTCAATGGCTGCTTTGGGTACGCGGTCCAGACCTCCCCAGAGACCCTGGCTGACAGAGGAGGTGTTCAGGATAGTTGAGAAAAAGCGACAGGCCCACTCTCATTGGCAACAGCATCCCACGTCAGAGAATGAAGAGACTTACCGCAGCCGTCGCTCAGAGGTTCAAAGAGCCATAAGACACTGCAAGGATGGGTGGTGGTCGCGGGTTGCTGAGGAGTCTGCCTCAGTGGCCCGCGATCACAAATCGCTATTTAACTCCATAAAAAAGTAACTTGCAGCGCCACACCTATTACCAACTTTTGTTCTATGGGTCTCTATGGGTCTATGTGAGTCGTTTTGGGTCTATGTGGGTTTCTATGGTTCTCTATGGGTCTGTGTGGGTCTATGTGGTTCTTTATGGTTCTCTATGGGTTTCTATGGGTTTCTATGGGTCTATGTGGGTCTATGTGGTTCTCTATGGGTCTATGTGGGTCTATGTAGGTCTATGTGGTTCTCTATGGTTCTCTATGGGTTTCTGTGAGTCTCTGTGGGTCTATGTCCGTTTATGTGGGTCTCTATGGGTCTCTGTGGGTCTCTGTGGGTCTATGTGGGTTTATGTGGGTCTCTATGGGTCTCTGTGGGTCTCTGTGGGTCTATGTAGGTTTATATGGGTCTCTATGGGTCTCTGTGGGTCTCTGTGGGTCTATATCGGTTTATGTGGATCTCTATGGGTCTCTGTGTGTCTCTGTGGGTCTATGTGGGTTTATATGGGTCTCTATTGGTCTCTGTGGAACTATGTGGGTCTCTATGGGTCTATGTCAGTCTATGCGGGTCTCTGTGGGTCTATATGGTTCTCTATGAGTCTATGTGGGTCTCTTTGGTTCTATATGGGTCTCTGTGGGTCTATGTGGGTCTCTATGGTTCTATGTGGGTCTCTGTGGGTCTATGTAGATCTCTATGGGTTTCTATGGGTTTCTATGGGTCTCTATGGGTTTCTATCGGTCTCTGTGGATCTGCGTGGGTTTCTATGGGTCTATGTGGGTCTATGTGGATCTCTATGGGTTTCTATGGTTCTCTGTGGGTCTATGTGTGTCTCTGTTGGTCTATGTGGGTCTATGTGGTTCTCTATGGGTCTCAACCTGGCCAACATTCCCAACAAGTACTATCTACTCAGTCATCGGCGCCTGAGATGGCTTGGGACACGTGCTCCGCACGCAGGATGGCAGAACACCCAAGGATGTCTCGTACGGCGAGCTGGCATCAGGCACACGGCGGAGGTCGCAAACGGGTTTTGATTCCTTACCCGTACCCGTACCCGGCCACACCAGGGTCACAAATGGGTACCCGTACCCGGCCGTACCCATACCCTACCGGGTACGGGTAGAGTACGGGTATTGGGTACCTGATTGCGACCTCTGGCATGAAGCCATGTTGAAGGCGCAGGTGGGTTGATTCTAGGAACTTGAATTGTGAGAAGAGACAAGACGTTGGGAAATGAGTGACAAACGGTTACTCACCAGTGACTCACTGCCTACCCATACCCGGTCGCACCAGAGTCGCAAACGGGTACCCGTACCCGGCCGGGTCTTGGCATTAGCCAATCGGGCCGCCTCCCGCGCCTCAGCCACGCGACGAACGGTGTCCCGAATATAATCGGGGAGAGGCTTAACAGGACCCTTCACCCCCGTGCCCAGCTGCACATTCTCACGGCCGTACATCAAAAATAAAGGCGAGTACCCCGTCGACGCATGTGGCGTCATCCGGTACACGGAGAGCACCCAGGGGATATGCAAATCCCGATCAGCCTACTTTTCGCTAACCGTATGACAGAGCATTGCCGATAGGGTTCGATTAAGACGTTCAACCATCCCATCCATCTGCGGATGGTAGGGAGACGTCCGTACGTTCTTGGTCCCCAGTGCAGCGCACATCTCAGCCAAAAATTTAGAAGAACAATTTCGCCCTTGGTCCATAAGCAACCTTTACAGTGCCCCTTTGTCCATTACATATCCGAACAGGAACGCCTCCGTGATAGACGCCGCTGACTAATCGGCTAAGGGCCAGGCCATCGGCCAGCGGGAAAGATATTACATTCCAACCAATAAAAATTTGTTACCCCAAGTGGATGGCGGAAAGGGCCCCAAAATATCCAACGCCACTAATTCATTAATCCGTGATACCTGTATGGACTGCACTGGCGGAACATATGGGTGTTTAGGCGGTTTCCGTCGGGTACAGTCGGAGCACACCCGAATGTGCTCGACGACATTAGTCATCATGCCGTGCCAACAATAATCCCGCTGTAACGTCAACAAGGTTTTCTGCACTCCGAGATGTAATAACTTCTCAGAATGCAGAATCCGAATCAATTCATATCGCAGCGACACCGGCACAACAAGCCGCCAGTGATCGTGCAAGCCTTCCCTCCACATCAGCAAGCCATCCCAGAGAGCAGCTCCTGGCGTCGCATCGGACAGCGGGCCACCCCTTACCTTCGCAGCCCGACCCCGCAAGGCCCCCAGCGAGTCATCAAGCAATTGTTCACGAACGCATACCGAACATGACAAATTAAAAACCCCATCAGCCGGCTCTGGACACGTGGGAGCCTCAGGCACCTCCGCAGTGGACATAACCGTCCGAGGTGGCAGCGGAACCCGCGTGCACCTATTTGTGCCCGAAGTGCAAGCGGCAATCTAGAAAGTGCGTCCGCGTTCGCGTGATGCGATCCCTTCCGGTACTGAATTTCAAATGAAAACTCCTGCAGGGTTTCCAACCATCGTGCCAATTGGCCAGACGGTTGATCAACCCTCAGGGCATATTGCAGAGCAGCATGATCCGTGCACACAATAAACATACGGCCGTATAGATATGGCTGGTATTGGCGAAGAAAATGTACTATGGCCAAGAGTTCCCGACGAGTAACGCAGTAGCGGGTTTCCGCCGGAGACAGCACGCGGCTTCCGTAAGCCACTACGCGTTCGACGCCGTCCCTAGATTGTGACAGGACGGCCCCAATCCCCGTGTCACTCGCGTCGGTATCCAGGATAAATGGCCGAGTAAAATCCGGATAGTCCAGCGTCGGTGCCGATGCCAAACGATCGCGTAGGCTCTGAAATGCCGCCTCCTCCGCCGGTCCCCAACTGAACCTCCGGCCCTTTGCCGTAAGGAGGTGTAAAGGCCTCGCGATCGTGGCAAAGTCAGGCACGAACCTGCGGTAATAAGAAGCGAACCCGACGAACCGACGCACGTCCCCACTGAGGCCGGAGTCGGCCAGTTCCGGACGCACGCCGTCTTCTCCGGGTCAGTGGCCACCCCATCTGAGCTGACAATGTGGCCCAAATAGTGCACGGATCGCTGCAACAGGTGACACTTTTAGGCTTATACTTCAATTTAGCAGAACGCATCCTCACAAACACCGCGTCCAATCTCCGCAGATGTTCTTTCAAACGTGCGGCTGAAGACGATAGCATTGTCCAAATATATCAGACACGTGTCCCACTGCAGACCGGTCAACACGAGTTCCATCAATCACTGGAACGTCGCCGGGGCGGCGTTCAAGCCCATGGAGAGACAATTAAATTGAAACAAGCCCTGCGGCGTACAGAACGCCGTCTTTTCCTTCGAGGACTCGTCCAGGGGAAGTTGCCAAAATCCCGATGAAAGATCGAGAGTAGAAAAAATGTTTTCCCCAGACAAGGCATCGAAGGAGTCATCCATACGCGGCAGGGGGTACGCGTCCTCAACCGACACTTATTCAACCTGAGAAAATCGACACAAAACCGCAATTTCCCATCCTTTTTCTTCACAAGGACCACTGGAGCACCCCACGGACTGTTGGACGGGGAAATAATGCCGGCGGCCAGCATATCGTCCACCGCGCCCCATATATGATCCCGCTCCATCGGACTCAACCGATGCGGGTTCATCCGAATCGGAGCGGCATCCCCCGTATCAATATGGTGGGAGAGCAGAGAAGTGCGTCCCAAATCGAAATCGTCCGAACTAAAAACGTCGGAATACTTTCC